>OY992876.1:177271912-177391262 GCA_963921405.1 Cepaea hortensis | reverse complement strand
ACGACAGTTGGCATCTCTGGACTGAAAGGAAGGCGTGTAGAAAATTTCATCTCAATCGGATGGGCCGTTCGCGAGCGTATAAAGGACATACGGACAGAGATACGGACGCACATCCTTTTTTATATATAAGATATATATATATTATATAGATATATATATATATATATATATATATATATATAGAGAGAGAGAGAGAGAGAGAGAGAGAGAGAGAGAGAGAGAGAGAGAGAGAGAGAGAGAGAGATGGTTCTTGATAACGTTAAAACGCAGTCAATAACCATCCAGATGTTATACAGTTCGGACAGAAGTAATCTTCACAATAGCAAGTGGCAACTTTTCTCAGCGCCTTACACTTACTCACCCCAGATCCTTACAGTGTGATGTTAATTCTTTTCAAGGACAAGATTGTTTCTGCCAGATAGGACAGGCAATGGATGGGATCTCTCATTATAACTTCATCACGGATTCTGTTGCATTTAGACAGGAGCTATATTTTTGTCCTCATTAAAAAAAATATATATTTTTTCCCTTTTCCTCATTTAAGGATTACAGCCTGCAGCACTCTTTTCTATAGAGACCCCGTGTCCATTATCTTAATCCCTGGTTATGTTGCTCCAGTCGTCCATATTTATCTAATTCAGATCATGTGTGTGTTTTTATGCCCATCCATCTTAGTCTTATTTATCCTGTTGTTCAGTCTTCTCGTTTTGTTTTCAAGGATTTGTTCAGTTACATTAAATGGACGTTATAATGTATTTGATTTCACGGCCTCTTCGTTCATCTTTAGTTGTCTTCGTGTCTATGCGTGGTGGTTTGTCCGGCGTTCTATGGTGGTATTATCTTATTCTTGTTTTAGCGTAATATTCACTGGCACAGGAACGGAGCATAATGGGGCGACCCTTTGTCGTGAAGTTGGATTCGCTACTAACTAACGACTAATTAATATCTTGTTATCATATTCAGTCTGAACACTAGTACGAAGTTACACCACTCAACCATGGCTGGCTGGTTGGTTGGTTGGTTTGATTGGTTGGTTTGTTGGTTGGTTGTTTGGTTGATTGCTTGATTTGGTTGGTTCGTGGATGATTGGTTTGGTTGTTTAGTTTTGTTGGTTGTTTGGTTGAATAGTTAGTTAGTTAGTTGGCTGTTTGGATGGTTTGTTGGTTGGTTGTGAATTCACTGGAAGTCTGGGGATGAACACTTATGCCCGATGCACTAACGTCAGCTCGTTAGAGCTCTGACCAGGCCTTCCATCTACCGCAGTGAGGTTTGTCTGGACACATTTCTCTCCACCCGTTATCAGAATACATGTCTCTCCATCAGTTATCACAGTACTTCTAACTCCACCCGTTATCAAAGTACTTCTCTCTCCACCCGTTATCAGAGTACTTGTCTCTCCATCCGTTATCACAGTACTTCTCACTCCACCCGTTATCAAAGTACTTCTCTCTCCACCCGTCATCAGAGTACTTGTCTCTCCACCAGTTATCACAGTGCTTCTCACTCCACCCGTTATCAAAGTACTTCTCTCTCCAACAGTTATCACAGTACTTCTCACTCCACCCGTTATCAAAGTATTTCTCTCTCCACCCGTTATCAGAGTACTTGTCTCTCCATCCGTTATCACAGTACTTCTCACTCCACCAGTTATCAAAGTACTTCTCTCTCCACCCGTTATCAAAGTATTTCTCTCTCCACCCGTTAACAAAGTACTTGTCTCTCCACCCGTTATCAAAGTATTTCTCTCTCCACCCGTTATCATAGTACTTGTCTCTCCACCCGTTATCATAGTACTTGTCTCTCCGCCCGTTATCAAACTACTTCTCTCTCCACCCGTTATCAAAGTACATCTCTCTCCACCCGTTATCAAAGTACTTTTCCGCGGAGACTGTATAGCAGAGCTCTCGTTCCTGTCCCAAATATCAGAAACTTGAGGGGTGTGAAAACCCGGTACTGGAACTGTACATCCACGGACGGAGCAGAATATTAGAGTATAAGCATGTGACGATTCAGTGCAGCCCATGACACACTGACTGGCTCACATTATGCCTATATTGGTACTATTTCTTCCTTTGTTGTTAGATGCTTGATCGGCCAGACTCCAAATCTGCGCCTATGAGCAGTCACTTCACATTACAGCTAGCTTTGTAGCTACTTATAACTGTCGTAAAAAGTGTCGTCCCTGGGGGGAGGGGAATCAACACCCACATTCTTTTAACTCCATATCATTATCTTGAGGATCTCCTGGATCTCGGTCTACAAAACCCCATCTGTCTTTGGATCTCTCTCTCTCTCTCTCTCTCTCTCTCTCTCTCTCTCTCTCTCTCTCTCTCTCTCTCTCTCTCTCTCCCTCTTCTTCTTCTTCTTACCACTGGACCATGCCCCCTCTCATTCTTTTCCAAAACATACTACACAACTGTAACTTCTAACAAAATGACAAATTAATTTAATATAGAAAAGTGTCAGGTATGTGCAAAGTGCGTGTGTGTAGAATGTCTGTCGTATAATCTAGGGTGTATGCAGAATCAGACCGAACAGCTCAGGATCGAAGTCTGCTTTCATCACAGTACTGGCTACACAACAGCACCATAGATCAAGTACAGAAGGACCTCACCAAATGACGTGTCTCTCCGGCCAGGTGTCGACTTCCTCCAGTGGCTCTTGGAAAGTCCGGATGCCTGGTCACCAATTGTGGATGTAGTCCAATACTGACCATGAATCCGACACACACAGTGTAACTAATATGTCACTAAAAGTTCTGTGATCTGATAACCCTTGTACAGTAAAATAAATGTTTACTGTCACTTTGAAATAAAATGTTAATTGTTAATTTCTCACAGGAATTCACCATTTGGAAAACACAATGTTAATTGTTAATTTCTCACAGGAATTCAAAATTTGGAAAACACAATGTTAATTGTTAATTTCTCTATATAAATACTATTGTCCCTGTTACTTGTGGTATTGTAAGTATCTTCACTCTAATATGATGAGAACTACCACTGAGGAATCACTCTTAGATGATCGTCGGTTCCTGCTCAGCAGAGGCCACGTTCTTGCAGACCCTCTGGGTTATGGGCCCAGTGCAAAGGCCGCTAAGTAAAAACTGCCTTCAATGATCGAGCCATAATATTCTTCTATGACTTGTCTGCTAGCTTTTTTGGAAAACATAGTGGAACCTGTTGAAGAAAGAACACCCGGTGAGAGCAATCCGATTCCGACCTTCATTAGGTGAGTGTAGGCCGACGGCCGCACTCAGATATTTAACAGAGAACTAACCTCTGGCATAAGGCAGAGGAGCTCATCACATCGGTCTGAGTCATGGTAAGACAAGGAAAGACTAAAGGAAAAGCGCAGAAACCCAGTAGATACCCTACTGGAAGATCCTACCATTTGGCATTTCCTTTATCCCCCCAACCACTATTAATCTCACTGAAAATCATCCCACGGCATTAGTTTTACCCTGCCGAGTGAAATGATATATCATTGGACCTAATTTAAGCTACGCATCAGCCCGCTGCTGCCCACGCTCCTATAATAAGTTCTCACAACGCACATTACTACGCTCGACTCCTAAGAACCATCTAATTTGGGTCTATTTAATTAAATACCATATATTTATTCCCTCTGAAATCGAGACCACTAAATCACACAATGGACAAATGTCCGCCGATGTAAATCAACATAAGACACCGTGGTCTCTTTCCATAATCAGAAAAGGAACATCAAACACGTCCTTGTTGCCTCACAACATTTGTTCGACTCCCGCCAAAGGTGTTTGTCCAGACTGTTTTAAAACTGTGTCTGAATGACGTCACAAATCTAACTAGACACTAGGCGTCGAGAAACTATTTTTTCTCTCTCCTTTTCCGACTCGATGTAAACAACCGGCCGGCTGTCCCGTATTGATCTGGGGAATTGTTCCCGGTACTCCAAAAAGTCTTGCCGGCTTGTGATATGGAGAGATCTTTCCCCCACAACAAAAGATCTTGCCGACTCTCATCAGGACAGTCTGTCCCCAACATCAAAGAATGGCGGCTACCTGTAGACGAATGGCGCGACAGTCTTTCATCGATCGACAACTCCAAGAATTCCCCGACAATAACCAATTCTTATGACATGAATGTACCTGTTTCCCCCTTCTACTTTCAGTGTCTAGATTTTAACTTTACGTGAAATACATATGATATTTCTGGCAATGTGTGTTCTTTAGCATCATTATCATCTTTATCCACTTCTGTCGTGGGGGAGGATAAGTCGAAGCTCCATTGCCCGATAAGTCTTTAAGTGGCATTGGATAATGTCATGCCATGTGATACTACAATGTCTGTGATATCTTAAATCCATTTTCTGCTCTGGTGTAATCTTGCGCTCGTAGCGTGCTTTCGTCTGTGATGTAGCGCCAGTTTGTTGTTGTTGGTGTTATAGTTGTAGTTGTTGTTGATGGTGGTGATATTGTTGTTGTTGTAATTGTTGTTGTTGATGGCGGTGCTATTGCTGTTGTTATTGTTATTGCTGTTGTTATTGTCGTTGATGTTGTTGTTGTTGGTGGTATGTTTGTTATTGTAGTTGTTGTTGATGGAGGTGTTATTGTTGTTGCTGTTGTTGTTGATGATGGCGTTCTTGTTGTTGTTGAAGATGGTGTTTTGTTGTTGATGATGGAGGTTTTGTTGTTGTTGATGATGGTGTTTTATTGTTGTTGTTGCTGTTTTTGTTGTTGTTGTTGATAGTGGTGTTATTGTTGTTGCTGTCGTCGTTGTTGATGGCGTGTTTGTTGTTGTTGTTGTTGTTGTTGTTGTTGTTGTTGTTGTTGTTGTTGTTGTTGTTGTTGTTGTTGTTGTTGTTGTTGTTGTTGTTGTTGTTGTAAATATTGCCAGGGTATGTAACTGTTTAGACGTTACGCTGACAATGGCATGAGCGATATCCAACAAGAGGTCCATTCCAGCTCTCGTCCTTTGCTGCTGTAGGGAAAGACAGACCAACACAACTGGTCCTAACACTTCATATATCCCAAGCAGGTTCATGCTATATAACATGTTTTTGGGTGTGTTTTTATATGCAAATGCAGGACACAGTAGATAACGCAACCATATGTATAGACAATTCAAGATTCGTAAATCAACCATGTGCTTATGTTGCTTGGCGCCGCAGACAGCAGATCAGGCTCAAAATACAACATATCTTGGCAAACCTTCTGGTCTAGATAGACGACAGTTGAAGATAAACAACTGATGGACCATTGAGTGAACTAAAGAAAGATATTTAAATTCATACAAGAGACAAAATTGCAGTTATAGACATATTTTAAGCGAATCAAAGAAGAAACGTGAAAATTAATTCCCACTGTTTACGCTATCCAATTACTCAGTTATCAATGTGGCATTTGATAGCCCAAAACATTTTGGTCGTCAAGTCTATGTTTTGAAACTTTCAGTCAATGAAAAATTCCTCAAACATTAGGATTATTGATGACTCTTTTGCCTGGGGCAGACCACACTCCACAATATCGATATAATAGTATACATTATAGGTAAACAAATAAATACTACAAAACACTTAGTGCATCACATTTTCCGCAACATATTCACATTGCATTTGTGTGTTCAGTGAAGTTTATCTTATTGTGATTGTAATGTGCAGGTTGTATTCTCTAACCACTTGCTAGACCTGTCCAATGTACAAGAAAATTTAGTTAGCTCCATCCTGGCTCAACGAGGGTACCGTTAGTATGTGATCTCCCGGCCTAAGTTTCCAGTCTGTGTCGCCTGGACGTGTTGTTTTGCTTGTCCTACAGGTTGGTGGCAGGCTGTTTATCGTGACTTTTCATTCTTTCGAATTAGAGCTATAGCCAACCTTGAAATTACAGGCTTCTAGCGTCAGGCGCATAGATCTCTTTGGCATACCAGTCGCCGAAAGTAAAATTATGAGTTTATATATCCTCTATTGATGGAGTCAGATTTATGGCAGTGAAACCTGGACAACTTACTCACGCCAAGAGAAACGTTTAAACAGCTTTCATATGCGGTGTCTGCGAAGAATACTTGGTATTAAGTGGCAAGACAAAATCACAAATACTGAAGTATTGGAAAGATCAGGTTGTGTGACGGTGTGTTCCATGCTCAGTCTTCGTAGACTTAGATGGATAGGACACGTTAGGAGGATGGATGATGGTAGAATACCAAAGGACATCTTTTTTGGTGAATTACAGACGGGTAGGAGATCTCAGGGTCGGCCTCTACTACGATACAAAGATGTGTGTAAGCGGGACATGATTGATACAGGCATTGATAATGCACATTGGGAGCACGTCGCCGCTGAACGTGTTGCATGGAGGGCAACTATCAGAAATGGAATAAAGACAAAAGAGAAAATGATTGCAGATAAAGCACACACAGAGCGTGAGAGACGTAAGATGGTGCAAGATGGTGGAAGTGACCATGTTTTCACATGCACCTACTGTGGGCAAACATTTGCAGCAAGAATTGGCCTTACCAGCCACACTCGCCACCGCCATGGATCGTAGTTATTAAGCCTTTTTGAAGCACAATGTACCAAACTATCGTCTGTCAAGACGGAAAGGTGCCAATGTAATGTATTGATGGAGTCAGAGAAAGGTGTAGGCAAAGAGATGAATGCCTGGATGACTTGGCTACATGGCATGATCCGGACAAGAACGCTGACTTGATTGAAGACTAGTAATTGTGTGAGATGACGAACCGTGACCGCCGGCTCTATTAGGCATAACACATGATAATGATAAAGCTTGTCTAGCTCCCCTGCTTGATGATGTCAGTTTTCCTAATTCACACTTGAAAAGCGAAGGAATGTGCGGAGCCTAAGCTAGCGTTTCAAGGCCAGATATATATCTTAATTGCGGCGTTGTTTGGTGAATATACGTACGCTCAAAGCTTTTTCTTCACTGTTTTCTTGATCTTCATCTGGTTATTTCACCAAATATATGTTATTGAATATTTTTATAGGTACATAATTGGGTTTCATTTTGAGAAGACATCAAAACCCAAGCCTTAGATAGAGAGTAGAATAATGTAGAAGAGATTGTGTATACTTCACAGTTTTGCCAAGTTACAGCATCACTCACTGGTCTCAGTATGTATATTCTTTCAATGTCTTGCAAAAGACAATTGCTACTTCAACACGTTCTATCTCAAGACGTTTACTTTAAAGCTGTAAATGGTTAAGTCACGGAGTTAAACTGTTAACATTACAGCGCAGACGGTATTAAAGTAACACAAAGTATAGAATGGATTAATGTAGTAAGTAATTCAATGAAACAGAGTTGAAGGAACACATGGTATAGAATGGCTTAGTGTAGCAACTCGGTGGAACAGACAGAGTTGAAGGAACACAAGGTACAGAATGGATTATTGTTGTAGCTAGATGGAACAGACAGAGCTGAAGTAACACGTGGCATAGAGTAGATTAATGTAGTCACTAGATGACATTGAGTTGAGCGAACACATGACATAGAATGGAATAATGTAGAAACCAGATGAAATATAAGTGAAGGAATACAAGGCATAGAATGGACTAATGTAGTAACTAGATGAAAGAGAATTGAAGGAACACATGCTATAAAAAGGATTAATGTTGAATGTATCAGACTGAGTTAAGGTAAGATGAATGGATTAAAGTAGCAACTAGATAGAATAGACAAAAGTCAGAATTGCATATCCGGCATACAATAAGGAATAAATGCATTGTGAATTGCTTAATCCATAATGAGTTTATAGATCTTCCGTACACCTAAAATGGATATTTTCACCCCTGGTTTGAAGTTTCCTGTATTTAAGTAAATCTCTCACACGCGGAAGAGTATCGCTGTTGCATATAAAAGGTGGAGTTAAGTGTGAACTCTCGTTAGATGCCACTTCCCTAAAGGATTCAGAAAACTTAACCTCCTGTAGAATAGAAAAGGCTTCAAAAGCAGTGTTAACTCATTTTCTTAATGACTTCTTGAAACATTCTACATTCTCAGAACATTTTTCGTTTTCATTCAAGAGGATTGCTCTGTGTTTTTAATGATTTAATTGACAAATCTTTGATGAACAGTTTTCAGTGGGCACATCTCGGAGATGAAAACATTAATTCAGGGCTTTCCATAATAGGTATCCGATGTGAAAGTGGAATTGATTGTCGGGAGTGCCAATGAATTCGTTTTATAGTACATTCTATTTTTATATAAATTCAGTGTATATTACAATATTTGATAAAATTGTTGTTTTTCATCATCATCATCATCATCATCATCATCATCATCATCATCATCATTATCACCCTGTTGCTTGCCCTGTGAAGATCTTTGCCCACATAACAGTCTTTAGAAATGTCTTTCTTTCATAAGCCAGATGTCCTTCCTATTAGACATAGACAGTCAAATTTGTTGGGCATGTTATGAGAAGAAATGAATTGGAGAACTTGGTGACAACACGCAAGATCGAAGGGAAGAGACCAAGGGGAAGACCAAGAAGTAAATACCTGGATGGACTG
The DNA here is from genome assembly GCA_963921405.1 of Cepaea hortensis. Classification (NCBI taxonomy): domain Eukaryota; kingdom Metazoa; phylum Mollusca; class Gastropoda; order Stylommatophora; family Helicidae; genus Cepaea; species Cepaea hortensis. Next base: position 177,382,754 of record OY992876.1, on the reverse strand, counting down.
GCCACGTGGCACGGTCGAGGTAGAAACACGGAGCTGATCCGTGACTCTGGTGGTCGAGTGAGATGGCAAAACATGACCGCCCACGCTTGTCGGCATGGCACATGATGGATGGATATATATCCTTCCTCCGTTTCTGTCATATGTGAATTATCTATCATATCCTAATTCCATCTACGATGTGGTTTTCCTTGACTCTGCTTTCCCGGCACACATCCCCTCCCCACCCCGTTGGTATCTTTTCTAGTCATTTGTATCCTTACAAGTCCTACATATTTCTCTTTCAATCGATTTGTTGACCTTTATAGTCTGTTTTCCTAAATACTAACAAGGCACAAGAATCGTCTCCACTATGCTGGGTTTTATCCCATACGACTCGGTCACTGTTCGATGGGAGGGATGCCGAAACATCGCACAAAGCGCGAACTCGGTAGCTTCAGCGACGACTCACAGGAGTCTCCGAGAAAATTGTTATCGTGAATAGAACGACGGAGCCAATAATCGAATCCACAACCGTCGAAGAGCGAAGCTGGGGACATAAGTACTTCGCCAAAGAGACTCCCTTTCTTCGATACTGCGCTTTTTTTTCGCATATCCTTTACAGGACATTGCAGTCAACACCAGAATTTTTCAGCTGCTGTTGATGTCTTGACAAGTTTTACGTTCAGTAGTTTGCCATTGCTTTCTGAACGACCGGCTCACATACCTCCGTAAGTAACCAATGCGACGCGATCCGATGCCGAATCTCGCGCAGCTGTGTTTCGTACGTGAGTATACGGGATTACGAACAACGTCCTTAACCCCTTCGCCAGGGAGACCGGCCGATACTGAGCTACTGTTGGTTATATCATCATCATCATGTGCCTAGCCGGTACGCGTAGTCGGTAATATTTCGCCATCTCACGCGATCACCAGAGTCGTTGATCAGATTAGTTTTCTTGTCTCGACCATACCACGTGGCCAAGCCATCCAGGTATTTGCTTCTCTGCCTGCCCCTTGTTATCTTCCCCTCGATCTTGCCAGATGTCACCTAGTTCTCCAATTAATTTCTTATGACGTGACCAAAAACCGTGACTGTCTAGGTCTAGGTCTCAGAAACCACATTTCTACAGCCATCAGATGTTTTTCAGTTTGTCTGCTCATTGTTCACGCTTCACATCCATACAAAAGTACCGGTACTGTTTTCTCGTTGCAAATGACATCTTTTTATTGGTCTAATGTATGTTCTAATCTCTTCAAGGCATCTCCCATCAGATGTTATGACTGTTCCGAGATTTTATATATATATATATATATATATATATATATATATATATATATATATATATATATATATATATATATATATATATATATATATATATATCTTATATATAAATTAGGATGTGCGTATCTCTGTATGTATGTATGTATGTATGTCCTTTATTTGTTCGCGAACGGCCCATCCGATTGAGATGAAATTTTCTACACGCCTTCCTTTCATTCCAGAGCTGTCAACTGTGATATTTTGTTAGTGTGAAATCGCCTGCTTACTCAGTATTATTTCATTTTTCATTTTTCATCATAATTTCATATATCTCAGGGGACCTAACTCTGTAAAAGTTATTTCAAGGGGCATAACTTTTCTGTATAACTTATAGTCATATTGTGGCATCGTTTTCAAAGATTTATAAACTCTTTGTCCATAGTTATGTACCGGCATATGAGTTATAATAAATAATGATACAATCTGTAAGGCATTTTCAAAGTTTTCATAAAAATGATGCACAATGCATAACATTGTAACTCATCTTTTTTTGCTTAAGAAGTTACTGTAGTCATGCAGGTGATTAGAAAGAGTTTTCATTAAAAATAATGGATGGTGTGTGGTAGAACGTTCTTTTAAGTTACATTTTTTGTTGTTGTATGAATTTAATGAAGCCGGACAGGGTCAGGCAGACAGATAGACAGACAGACAGACAGATAGACAGTCGGGAACAGGAACTTATATGACTACTTATATAAATTAAATGAGATGCTTCACACCAGGAGCTGGGCGATGTCGGGCCGGGTCAGACAGACAGACAGACAGACAGATAGTCGGTAACGGGAACGGGAACTTATATGACTACTTATATGAATTAAATGAGATGCTTCCCACCAGGGACTGGGCGAAGCCGGGCAGGGTCAGCTAGTATATATATATATATATATATATATATATATATGTGTGTGTGTGTGTGGGTGCGTGCGTGCGTGTGTGTGTGTGTGTGTGTGGTTCTCGTTTCTCCATAACTACTTTAATTGATAGTTTTCTAGGCATTTGTAAGGTAGATATTCAATCATTGCTTTCCTTCTTGGCTGTGACCATACTGGTCGGTGATCCTAGCCATGGTCTCTATAAACAGAGCTTCTCTCTAGCATTGCGATCGTGAGATTATAGCATACAATTACCAGTCGGCTGCCCTCAAGCTCAGTCTGCCACAGGCACTCCTGATTTCATCGTATACTGTTTTGGAAGCTAAACTGGTTCTCCACCTTGCTTTACCTTTGTTGCACTGTCAACTGTTTCCTTTTCGCACACCATGATTACATTTCGAAGGATAATTATTGGAACAACAAGTGAGCCGCAGAGAAACCATGATGGAAGCACCGACAGCGTCAATTAACCATCATATATTTTACGGAGAAGATCTATTTTGTGTTGCTTAACATATTTAGAGCCAAAGAAAAGCTAAAGTTTGAACGAAACACAGTTGGATGGCGGCAAATGGGAAGTGGGGCTATGTCACGTTATGACTAATTATGTTGTTAATATGATAGCATACATGTTGTATTATAACTCAAGGACAATATTATGGTGATACATAAATCCATGATAGATACGGGAAGTCACTTAAGATGATTTGTCGTGGAGCGACACATAGGTCGTTGTCTAGGTCATTTATACGTTGCGTCAATGGTTATAATTTAACAACTTCAGTTTGCTAACAACTTGTCTCTTCCTGTCTTTCTTCATCTCACATAGAGTCACAGATTTAGATGAATAACACAACAGAAGTTCACGCCGTTTTAATTATCTATTTCACCGTTTTATGTTTACAACATTTTATACCTTCATTTAATCGCACACTTATTCTCTACTAAAATACTATCACTCAAATACTAAATCTACATCATACAATCGGCACTATGATTGTGCTATGTCAGCACTCGGTCACGTTACGTCCGACCTGGACCATGTCCGAACTCGTAATCCCAATTCAGGAGGGACTTATCTTCTCCTGAATCTCGTCACAAAACGTGCATCATGCACCAAAGAACTATCGTGCGGGTGTGATTTTCATTCATACATAACCCGCTCTCTGACACGATTAAGCATCCCATGGCAATTAATCAGTAACACCTTTCTAAATAGTGAATGAACACAACATGTAAATGTGAAGCTTGATGAAAGGAAAGACACATAACACATACAAATCGATCGTTTCGATCAATCTCTTTATCAAGGTTTAAAGAAAAAAAAAAAAACAATGAAGGCTGAGGTCGAAACGATCCCTGGTATCTTTGACTGTCTTTCGTTTTATCGAGGTTCCGAGTTGAACACCATGTTCATCCGTTTCTCGGTATCAACTCATCAGCAGTCACCGCTAGGTTTTGTATTTTGAAATTTATCCTCGCAGCATCACATGCGGTATATACTTAATGAGTTCTGGCGGCAGTGGAGTTGCTATCGTGTGCTTTGTGCGGACACCTACTCCCAATCTTTTCCTAATTATTCTTGAAGGCTTTGTAGTCCCATTCACTAACCTTTGAGGAGAACAACTTCCCCGGATGTTTTAGAGTTAAGTAAATAACCCTTTTACATACCCAAAGGCGCATGTTGGGTATATGGGCTAAACCCATATTTTATAGACCAATCGGCACTCGTTGGGTCATGTGTTCCGTCTCACATCGACCACCTTTATTTTCTAAGACATTTCCTGGTATATATTGTAGACTGGGTAGACCTGTGAGCTAAGTTAGATTTGGAATATTCGGATCCACCCTGATGCGAATTGACCCTATGACAACTGGGCCAACAAGCTGGCGCCTAGCCATCAGGCTTCCTCGACTCACCCCGGGTGTTTCACTGTATTTAGAATTCGTACCGTTCTTGCTTCCGGTTCTCCCCAGTTAAGGGAAAAGACTTTGTTCGAATCTCACTACAGTCCAGAAACAATCTAGAGTTGTGTTCTAGTATTAGATAAATTCATTATAATCATTATGCGCCCTGCCAGCTGGCGTATCCATTCATGTCTTTCCACAGATCTCAGTCCTTGGTGTTCTCGATCAACTCCTCTAATCACAATGTAATAAAAACACTGGGTCGTGAGTGCAGAGAATGGGCAGCGGGCCGCACTGAGTTTGAAGTGCAACAGCTGATCCAGAGCAACACACATCAAGGTGGCAGTCATCTACACCGATGGTTCAGTGGTGAGAAACAGACGTGGTGGCTGGGGCTTTATTGCAAAGGCTAATGGGCGAGTCTTGAAAAAGGAGAGTCTGGCTTATGAGACTACGACCTCCAGCATGAGAATGGAGGTGGAGGCAGTAACAGCGGCATTCATGTGGCTAGATGAGACTACTGCAACATACGTTGTATTCATTACGGATTCAAAGAGTATGCTTAGCAAGGTGGAGAAAGATCGTGAGAATTGAATGGATATTTTGCCCTGGTCATGCGGGTGTACGGGGTAATGAACAGGCTGATAGGTTGGCAGGGAAGGCACCTCTTGTTGGAATTTTGCCTATGGACAAGGGGGAGGTGGTCGTGCGTTTGTGGGACCAGGTGGAGAAGGCGGAGGAACAGATTGAGAACCCATATGTGGAAAGAATGAGATTGCGGGGGATCGGCAGGGGTTCTGGAAGAATATCAAAACTGAGAGGGAAGACCAGGAGAACATTTAATCAGATAGCTGTGGGAACGATTAGTAGTATGACTCTTCGCTGGATGTTTAACGAGGGGACGGAGCACGTATGGGAATGTCCTGAGTGCAGTGATGTCGGTTCTTAACTCAACTCAACTCAACTCAACTCCGCTGATTATGTTCCTCTATCCCACATTTTCGGATTATCCAGCATTATTTCTCTCGGTCTGCCTCTGACTCTTCCCCCCCCCCCCCCACTGATCTTTTCAGTTGTCACGGTATTTTGCAACGCCTCTCTTCTCATTATATAACATAGACAACTCTGCCTCTTTATAGCTCTTTCTCCGCTAACCCCGAATACTCTCGTCACGTGACGCGACGAGAATTAGCAGTGGTTCGAATTGCAAAAGTGACTTATGAGAGTATGGAGCCGGTCGCTCAGAAAGTCGTGGCGTGCTGATGAGCGTAATCTAGCCTAGGAATCAACATACAGCTGAAAGATGCTGGTGTTGACCGCAATATCCTGAAACAGGATGGAAACGCGGGGAAAAAAAAAATATATATATATATATATATATATATATATATATATATATATATATATATATATATATATGTGTGTGTGTGTGTGTGTGTGTGTGTGTGTGTGTGTGTGTGTGTGTCTTGCTTAGTTCTACCCTCATATATATATAGTGTGACCTCCTATATGGGTGTTAGATAGTATACCACCAATCAAAAGTCATCGCATTATTTGTTTTGTTTTTCCGCATTTTAAACAGTCATTGATCTACAATATAATACTTGTTCATTTTATTGTCCACCATGTCAGGCCAAACCTACTTTATGTTTGCACTAAATCAGTTAAAAGGATAAATACAATTTGTAATGTTCAATAGAATATGTAAAAAGAACTGTAAATTATGACTTACATTTCCCCGTTGACAGACCACATAAACTTTAATCAATAACGGCTTGGTTTTCTTGATGTAATTCTAATTAATGTTGTCTCATTGATTACTGTTCTAGGTTTCTGAAAAGTGTCGCTCTGACAAGCCGACCAAAGAGAGAGGAGATTTTGCCGAGGGATGTTGGAGAAGTCTAGTCTACGGGGACATGCTTCCGGTTGGCTTATCTAACAAACAAACAATCGTTTATTTCATATGCCAGGTAAGATTGTTATTCGCCTCTCTTGTATCTCCCCATGAATCATCGGCCGTCATGGACCTCACGCTAAACCCTTCTACCGTTTGTTATATGTTATGTTTTCTTCCACGCCTGTCCCATATTACTCATAGTCAAGTATGTAAACGACCTTTTTCTATGCTTTGACGCGTATTGAGTATCTGGTTTAGTGTGTGTGTCTGTCTGTCTGTCTGTGTGCATGCTTGCGAGCTCACGAGGATGTGTGTGTATTTGTGTGTGTGTGCGTGCGTCTGTTTGTCTGTAAGCTAAGTGTGTAAGCAGGCAGGTACGTGTGTGTTTGTGTGTGTGTGTGTGTGTATGTACATATATATATATATATATATATATATATATATATATATATATATATATATATATATATATATAACATGTGCGTGTTTATTTTATGATTGAAATCAGCTGTAGACGATTTGAAAGTAGACCGCCATGCGTTGTTTTCGGTGGCATGAGCGTCTGTCGTTCAGAAAGTAATGAAAAGCTATTGAACGTAAAATGTACCCAGTAAATCAATAACACATAAAAATGCTGGGGTTGTTTGAGTCTTTCTGTAAAGGACATAGAACTGTGTATATACACACACCACCACCACACATAACATTATTCTGGCCTACACAAACAAAACATCGACGTTTCGGAAATATATTTCCTCATGCTGACACACAAATGCATACGTAAACTAGGAATCATATGCCATAACTCCCTTCAGGTTTTGACACCTGAATCTGTTAATGTGCCGATTTGTCTTGCAACTGATGTGCCTTCAGTTTTTCACTATACATTGTAGACATCTGTTCTCGATATGTAAATTAGGTGTCAGCCTATATTCTTCCATGAGAAATGTTTATAAATAAGAAGTGGCGACATGTGTAAAATCGTCAATATAGAAGTATATTGAAACAAAAATAGATCTCAAAGAGCCGCATTGATGCGTTTACAATATTGGCACTATATAATGCCGAGATTTATACAGATTAGAGCAAGGCTGAAAATTTCTTGAATTTGAACGTGGAATGTTAGAACTATGCGTGAATTTGGAAGGATTGTATAGATGGTGAAGAAGTTGAAATGTATTGAAACTCCAATTGGCAAACGAAACAGAGGAAGATCTTAAAACACGTTCAGGGGCAGAAGAAAAAGATGTAAAGGAGCGGAAGAGGGAGGAGAAGGAGAAGAAGAAGGAAGAGGAGCAGGAAGAAGAGGGCGAATAAGACGAAAAAGAGAGGGTGGCAGAATATGGAGGAAGAAGAGATGAGGAAGAAGAAGAAGTAGAAGAAGAAGAAGGTGCTGGTGGTGATGGTGGTGGGGAGTGGAGGAGTAGGTGGTGGAGGAGCATTGCTTACAATACCAGAAAGTATTTAAATGCACATACATTTGTATATACCATTATCGTCTGAACCAACGTGTCCAACAAAGAAAAATAATTAAATTAGTAAACATCTCAAAAACACAGACTGGTTTGTCATGCGATTATACATTTCAATAAATATAAATCTCCTTAACGAATGAAGAAACGTTTATAATATAGAGAAATAATCAAATTAGCAAACATCCCAGTAACACACACAGAACGGCTTAACATGCGGCGAAATAATTAAATGAATGTAAATCACTACAGGAGACAAATGAACATCGTAAACTGATTAGAGAAATTAGACGTAGACAGTCAAAATTTTTTTGACATGTTATGAGAAGAAATGGATTGGAGAACTTAGTGACAACTGGCAAGATCGAGGGGAACAGACCAAGAGGAAGACCGAGAGGAAAATACCTGGATGGCTTGGCCACATGGCATGGACGAGACACGAACACTGAGCTGATCCACGACACTGGTGATCGAGTGAAATGGCGAGTCATGACCGCCCACGCTTTCCGTAATGGCACATGATTGATTGATTGATTGAAATCACAGGGAGAGAACTGTTGTAGCCTAGTTGCTAGACCAGTGGTTCTCAACCGGTGGGGAATTCCCCCCCCCCCCAGGGGGGAATTTCAGGGTTTCCAGGGGGGGGGGGGGAATGAAGACCATTTCAAGATCGTGTTTATACAAGAACCGATTACTTGACATAGTTTTTCCCTTCATACTTTACAGTTATGTATGTCTCGTCCTTCTAAAATTCATTTTATAAAGTAAGTTGACCCACAAATCATGTTTTATGTGGATGTCTAGACTTGTTTTAGTATATGCTATTACATTTGCCTTCCACTTTTACGTATAATGTGTAGGGGTGAGGGGATTTTTAGATAGGAAATATGAAAGGGGGGGGGGGGGGGAATGACGTTCTAAATATACGGTGAAGGGGGGAACGGGCCAAATTTTTGATAGGAAGGGGGGGGGGGGATGGCGTTCTGAAAATATGGTGAAGGGGGGAATGGGCCAAAAAAGGTTGACAACCACTGTGCTAGACGATGCTAGCCGACTCATATATATATATATATATATATATATATATATATATATATATATATATATATATATATATACATATATATATGTGTGTGTGTGTGTGTGTGTGTGTGTGTGAGTGTGTGCCGGTCTGTCTGGCCGAGGGGTTACAACACTTTCTCCGTAATCCCGTTTATCACGCAGCGAGCGAGAACTGGGAGCGGTTCGTCCCCCCCCCCCCTTGCGGGATAAATGAGACGGCCGCTCAGAAAGCAATGGCAAACTACTGAGCGTAATCTTGCCAAGAAATCAACAGTCAGCTGAAAGATGCTGCTGTTGACAGCGATGTCCTGTAAAAGATATGCGAATTAAAAAAAAATATATATATATATTATATATATATATATATATATATATATATATATATATATATATATATATATATATTAATATATATATATATATATATATATATATATATATATATATATATATATATATATCCATCCATCATGTGCCATGCCGATAAGCGTGGGCGGTCATGTTCTGCCATCTCACTCGATCACCAGAGTCGTGGATCAACTCCGTGTTACTGTCTCGACCTTGCCATGTGGCCAAACCATCCAGATATTTACTTCTCGGTCTTCCCCTTGGTCTCTTCCCTTCGATCTTGCCAGTCGTCACAAAGTTCTCCAAGTCATTTCTTTTCATAACATGCCCAAAAGAAGTTTAACTGTCTTCGTCTAATGACTCTAATCAGATTACGATCTTCATTTGTTTCTTGAAGGACTTGTTCATTGGTTTTTCTGTCTGTCCATGGTATTCTTTGCATTTTCCTCAAAAACCACATCTCCACACCCATCAGCTGTTTTTCAGCTTGACTGCTTATTGTCCACGCTTCACATCCATATAAAAGTATAGGTTCTATGTAGCATTTAAACACTCTTTTTCTCGTTTCAATCGATATCTTTTTATTGGTCAGTATGTTTTTCATCTTGCAAATGGCTACCTTCGCAGTGGCAATTCTTGTTCTCATCTCTACAAGGCATCTGCCATCAGATGTTAAGACTGTGCCGAGATAACTGTATCGATTCACTTGCTTAAGAATATGCCCATTTATTCGTATATCGAATTGTCGTATTTCCTTCTTCCCAGTGACCACCATAATCTGTGTCTTTTTAATATTCAGTTCTAACCCTAGTTGTTCACTGCGTGCAACAACCGCATCTACTAAATGTTGCAGGTCCTGTTCATTGACTGCAATCAGGATTGTATCATCTGCATAACTAATGTTATTGATGTATCTTCACCCAATGTTAATTCCTTCCATATCTTCTATATTTCTGAAAATAGTTTCACTGTACAGGAAAAAATTATCTGGAGACATTACACATCCCAGTCTCACACCTCTTTTAATAGGCTGATATTGACCTACCTCGTTATCAATTTTAATGGCAGCTTGTTGTTTCCACTATATATATATATATATATATATATATATATATATATATATATATATATATATATATATATATATCAATGGTGCCTTTAATTCAATAGGGCATGTTTCCTTAGCGACTCAATGAGCATGCTCAAGTGGATAGAGATGGGATGGATCCGAAGAGAGTGGTTGCTGTCTTTGGAGCGGTCTCGGCTGACAAAGATTAATTTCATCTTCGTGCCAGGGCATGCGGGAGTACAAGGAAATGAGCGAGCTGACAAGCTCGCAGGAAAGGCTAAGGTGGAGGCCGGAAGCGCCATGGACCAGGCTGAAATTCTGAATGCTCTACGAGAAGTAAGACTGTTGCGAGAACCAAGTGATGACTGTGAATCCACAACCATGGCCAGACTGCGAGAACAGCATTTCAAAAGAGATGTGGCCAAACAAGAACACTACGCAGGAAGCCAAAGAAGATTGATTAACCAACACAGAATTGGTGTCGTTAGCCGCTACACGCTGCGGGATTTGCTGAGGAGGGGATCCGAGCACTTATGGACTGAATGGTTCCATGTGCAATTAGGATGATCTGTCGACAAACTAGCCGGCCCAATGGTCATGGGTTTGAATCAGCGACGTGCGGATTCAATTTATTAAAACTGGCCTGGGCTACCAGGTCGACCCAACTATAAATGCGTGCCATGAAATATTTTATGGGTAGTAAAAGCCGCCGGTGTGACACAGAGCACCCACCGGCTACAGACTGGTCTATAGGTATGGGTCTAGAACTGTTTTTTGTTGCGGACGCGCGAAGGAAGTTCATAGCTAATTACGCTGAAAACGTCATGAGCACGGTCAGGCGCCCTGTCGACGTCTAGGCTCGTCGCCTGCGGAAGTGAGGGAATGATTGGCCACTTATATCCCCGTGTATTCAGGCCTATAAGTTGTGATGGCGCTATCACATCATAGACCCATGGCAGGAAACCGCTTAGTGATAAATTACCAGATTTGGTACTGCCGGCTCTGTGGCGAATGGGTTACGCACGCAATTCGTAATCCTGGATACCGCGTGCGAAACACAGCTGCTGGCGATTAGGCAGCAGACCGCCTTGAGTTGGTTTCCCATGAGTGCCGGTCGTTCAGAAAGCAATGGCAAACTACTGAAGGTAAGCTTGTCAAAACACAAAAAAATCACGAACAGCCAAAGTATGCTGGGGTTGACTGCGACGTCATGTAAAGGATATGAAACTAAATTTTAAGGCGAGGAAAGGGTTATTTAAAATATTTTTAAACGCTGTGACGCGAGGGCGCAAGGGAAAACGTTTACGTTATACAGATATCACAGGACATACCTTTGACAACTATTTTTATTTTTAAAAAGTGGTGTTCCAACCAGACTACGCCATATAAATGGAGCGAGGGGTTGGAATCTATGCGAAAAATCTCACTGAATCAGGACAAAGTGTATACCTGCATCTATATATCTGTGTGTTTACTAGGGTTAAATCCGATATAATCTACTTCATTTGTTCGCATATCCTTTACAGGACATCGCTGTCAATATCAGTATCTTTCAGCTGATTGTTGATTTCTTGGCAAGATAACGCTCATTAGTTTGCCATTGCTTTCTGGGCGACCGGCTCACTTACCCCGTAAGTTACCGACGCGGAGAGAACAGCTACCGATTCTCACGCACGTTACGTTACTCGCGAGAGTATACGGGATTACGGAGAAAGACGCTAACGCCTAGGCCAGGAGACCGGCAATCTACTTCATTGCACCAGGTTAATTCCGCGTCTGAATCGGTCTCTCCCCACAAAATTACAAATCGCCTGCAGAGAGCATCGCACCAATAACGAACCCAGTAGCTCCAGCGATGATCGTAGTTGTTTCCGGGGAGGGAGTGAGGGCTAACGTGTTCTGAACGATGCACTACAAAAAGAAGCCCACGACGACAGCGTGTGGCAGTCAGCCTGGCTACTTGGACATGGGACAATCCCCACATCCCCTTTTTCCGTGTGTGTCCATTTATTATAAGTTAAATGTAGCCGAAACAAATACATCTACACATTAGAGTATAGATAAATATTAGGCAATTCCTCCCTCCCGTACTCCACCCACCCACACACACACACAATAACACAAATAAATTTGAGCGAATCGCTGCACGCACACACACACGCACGCGCGCGCGCACACACACACACACACACACACACACATCACACAATTAATCAAACTAACCGGAAAACAAATAAGTTCATTATTTCCTTTTGCACGTTCGCCATCACCGCTAGCCACAATAGTGTACACACAACCGTTTTGCTTCTGTAACGCCGTGAATATTTATTTTTAATTACTGAAGGCTTTTTCCGTGCTTCTTTCTTCTCGGTAACAATTTCTTGTCTCCTTCTGCGAAGTCGGAAATGAAGGAAACTTTGCCATTGTCTGCTTCATACTTTCTTGACGTGGCGAAATATTGATTTGTGCCAGCAATATAATCACACGTAGTTTGTGTGTATTGACTGTATTCCCTGCACGAGACGAGAAATTAAGAGTCTTGTGTTGGATGGAAAGACAATGTGGAACCTCCTTGTTGAAGCAGATATTCTATTGTTCAAGTTTCTCATCCAGTGACTCTTTTCTTTTGATATTTGTCTTATAGCCAAAGACAATTCTTTTTGTTCGTTCATGTCTAGTGTTTATTGTTCTAAGTGACTTTTATTTCTTTTTCCAAGAATCAGTTGTTGTTAAACGTATAGTTATTAATTGTGTTGTTGTTGTTCGGACTATATGCTTTTGTTTGTTTGCTTGTTTGCTAGCTTTAAACTCAAGCATATTCCACACAAATGCTTAGTTCTGACTTCAGAGATATTTGTAAGTTACGCACCACCTCAAGGAAGAGGAGTCAACATTTTAGTCTAATTGATCGGTGAAGAGGTTGAATCCGCTACCTCCGCATCCAATTCCAATTCCAATTTTCAAAACAAAAATTCCAAATTCGGCCTCGTTCAACCCGCCTCTTCAGCTATTGTTTCATCCATGGTCAGCCATGGGACGACCTCTCCGTCATCTATATAGTACTCGAGTTCGGCCTCACAGTCATAGAGTATCTCCGGGTAATCTATCGGTTTCCCCCTGAGTTTCTTGGGCATCTTCTTTCCTTTTTCTTCCTGTCTCCGTATGTATTCCTCGTACCTGAGTCCCTCTTGCATTGCCCGTTTCTTTGCCACTTCTACGCACTCCTCCAATTCATCCAAGGTAGGTTCCTCTGTATGCCACTTTATGCCGTCGTCAGGGTCCTCGTCTTTCTTCGGTTGGTCTGGCGAGATATTGGTTTCCCCTTGTCGGCCTCGGGCGTCGCGGTTGGGCTGCTGGCTGTAGCTTGCGGTTCCAGCTCGCTATCTTGGTTTTCATCTTGCGGTTTCTCTGTGGATTCTTGTATGGCTTCTGTTGGTTTGTTTTGGAAAAGTTCCATTTCAGCTTTTTGTAGTTCTCGCTCTGATTTAATGGGTTGTAGGATTTCTTCGTTCTCCTTCTTTATCAGTGCCATGTGTTCCACTTCTTGCTTGATGTTTTGATAGATCTCCTTTATTTTCGCCTGTAGTTTCTCGTTGTCGCTTTTCGGAGTCGGCGTCAGCAGTATCTTGACTTGTTTCTTCAACTCGTCTATCTGCTTTTGCAGTTTATCTCTTTCAGCTCGTGCTATACCCATGGCTGTCTCGCCCCTCCGCATTGCTTCCTTGAATGGTGTCTTTGTGGTAATTGCGATCTATAAGGCGTCTCTGTGTCGTTGCAGGTACGGACAACCCATGTTTCCAGCTCCATGCTTGCACAGTCAGTTGCCGGACTTTCGTTTGTTGTTGGGTGTTCTGAAGTCTGTGTCCAGTTTCGCCAGCGGAAACTCCTTGAAGGCGTGGTGATCGACGACGTACCGGCAGATTTCCGTCTTACTGCAACATGCTGCTCTGCTGTGGCCGGCCCTCTGACATTTGGAACATTGGGTGATCGTTGGGACGAATCTCTCTGGCTGCTGCGTTCTCTTGTTGATTGATACTTGGATCGGCATCTCGCTGCCCTCTGTCGTCACCACTGCCAAGGTTGTGGGAATCTTGGAGTAGGTGAGGAGCCGCTCCGCCTTCAAGAATTGGATGTTTAGATTCTCTTCTCGAAGCTGCTTCATGATTTCTTCGTCTGATAGCTCCACTTGGATGAGCTTGACAACCCACTTGCTTGTCGGTGAGTCGGTGTTTCCGACTCTGGTGTCTTTCTCCTGTCTCTGCTTCTCAGTAGGTTTGGCTCTTGTCTGTGGTGGACTGTCGACTTTCTCCCTCGTGGTGGCTTCAGTAGTCGCTGTAGTTTCAGGTTCTTTGTTACAGCTCGCAGTCAGGCTCTCCACGTTCTTCTTCTTGACGGCTCCCACGCTCTTCTTCTTGTCGGCTCCCACGCTCTTCTTCTTGTCGGCTCCCACGCTGCACATCTTGGTTGCTACGTGTCTTTTGGTGTTCTTGCAACGTGCCATTTTTCCCCGTATAAGGCTTCTTGACTTGTTCAGGTGACTTGTCTTGATAGCGTAAGCAAATGCGAATGCACGAATGCCTGCATCATTTGTATATTTACCTGCATCATTTGTATATTTCCCTGTGTCATTTGTATATGACCCTGGATCATTTGTATATTTCCCTGCATCCCTTGTATATTTACCTGAATCATTTGTATATTTCCCTGCATCATTTATATATTTCCCTGCATCATTTGAATATTTATTTGCATCCCTTGTATATTTCCCTGCATCATTTGTATATTTCCCGGCATCATTTTTATATTTCCCTGCATCAAGTAGTGTCATGTGTCTTCAATATCCTGTTTTCCTTTTCATGCTGGTCCGCGTTTGCATATTGTCACAGGAACATGCTATCTATCACTGTTCTTTCTAAATCACGGCATTGTCATCAATCAATCAGGTGCCGTTTCCACACTGAAGGTTGGCTGCAATGAATCTCCAACACTGTTTCTTGCCTTAATTGTACATTCTATCAGACCGCTGTTAGTCCATCTCTTGGTTTTATATTCCCACGTGTATCGTTGCCTACATCTTGCTCGCTTGCCTTCAGACTTACTCCAGTATGGGTTTTATAAGAGTGTTATGTATTATGGCCGTTCTCTTGCCTCTTTTTTTATTTTTATTTTGTTTCATCAATTCTGTGCCTGATTCTTTTTTGTTTCCATAAAATACGACATATTCTTCTGTATACCCACATCTCCATGGCCTCTATTCGACTTTATAATCGCCAGTTCATTGTCCGGGCTTCCTCACCATATAGTAGTGTTGATTATACAAAAAGAAAACCCTAACCAGCACAGTTCGCGGTGACTGTACTAGCCAGGCGGCCTTAATTCCACAGGCTCAACTCCCCCCCCCCCCCCGTCCTACTATAGGCAGGACATGACAGTATCTGAGGAACGCCTGGCCGAGTGGCTAGAATGCCGGGTTTCTCTTCAGGAGACACGGGTTCGAAACTTTGGTAAGATGTGGACTTTTTTCTGTCGGGAGCAAACAGAAAACACTAACCTGCACAGTAATTCGACGATTGCACTAGCCAGCCGGCCTATATTTCTCAGCGAAAGGTACTATAGTATAGGCAGTAAAATAGTTAGTTACATATCCCTTACAGGACGCTGCAGTCAACCCAAATATTTTTCCACTGTCTGTGATCTTTTGGCATGTTTACGTTAAGTAGTTTGACTATAGGCAGTAGACGACACTTTTAACACGCAGAATAGACGTAAGATTTGACATTTCTCATTTGTAATGTTCTTTATCGCCTTAGATGTTAATATTGATTTAATGTTGTTGAAAGCATTTTTGGCCATTCCTATTCTCTTATTGATTTCTGTTTCACTTCTGCCATCACCTGTTATTACACGTTCAAGATAGGAGAAACGTGTTACTATTTAATCCATCCATCATGTGCCATGCCGAAAATCGTGGGCGGTCATGTTCTGCCATCTCACTCGATCACCAGAGTCGTGGATCAGCTCCGTGTTCCTGTCTCGACCATACCATGTGGCCAAGCCATCCAGGTATTTACTTCTTGGTCTTCCCCTTGGTCTCTTCCCTTCGATCTTGCCAGTTGTCACAAAGTTCTCCAATTCATGTCTTCTCATAACATGCTCAAAAAATTTTGACTGTCTACGTCTAATGACTCTAATCAGTTTACGATCTTCATTTGTTTCTTGAAGGACCTGTTCATTGGTTGTTTTTTTTTTGTCTGTCCATGGTATTCCTCGCATTTTCCTCAGAAACCACATTTCCACAGCCATCAGATGTTTTTTCAGCTTGGCTGCTCATAGTCCACGCTTCACATCCATACACAAGTATAGGTTCTATGTAGCATTTCAACTCTCTTTTTCTCGTTTCAATTGGTATCTTTTAATTGGTCAGTATGTTTTCCATCTTGCAAAAGGCTACCTTCGCAATGGAAATTCTTGTTATAATCTCTTCGAGGCATCTCCCATCAGATGTTATGACTGTTCCGAGATAACTGTATCGATTCACTTGCTTATGAATATGCTCATTTACTCGTATATCACATTGTGGCATTTCCTTCTTCCCAGTGACGACCATAATCTGTGTCTTCTTACTATTCATTTCTAACCCTAGTTGTTCACTGTGTGCAACAACCGCATCTACTAAATGTTGCAGGTCCTGTTCATTGTCTGCAATCAAGACTGCATCATCTGCATATCTAATGTTATTGATGTATCATCCCCCAATGTTGATTCCTTCCATATCTTCTATATTTCTGAAAATAGTCTCACTGTACAGGGAAAAAAGATCTAGAGACATTACACATCCCTGTCTCACGCCTCTTTTAATAGGCTGATATTGGCTTACATCGTTCTCAATTCTGATGGCAACTTGTTGTTTCCAATATATGTTTTTTACAAGTCTAAGGTCTTTTCCATCAATTTGTAGATCTTCAAGCACCCTTATCATGTCGACAAGTCTCACTTTATCGAAAGCCTTTGTGTAGTCAATAAAGCAAAGATACAGATCTTTGTTAACTTCTATAGAACATTCAATTATTGTACTCAGTATATACACAGCATTTACTGTACCTTGCCTTCTACAAACCCACATTGTTCTTCTACTATTTCGGGTTGTATTTTCTTCCTAACTCTTTGCATGATAATTCTTAGCAAAGTCTTCGTGGTGTGGCTCATTATACTAATTGTTCGATGTTGATCACACTCCAAGGCTTCTAATTTATTCGGGATTGCAATAAATATAAAATTACAAAATTCAGGAGGTATATCTTCAATATCGTAAATTGCGTTCAGCAGTCTGGTGACTTAGTCTATTTCATATTCTTCTAAGGCATTGATTATTTCTATTGTGATGTTATCTGTACCCGGGTTCTTGCCAGTTTTCATATGTTTAAGGGCATTCTAAACTTCCATCTTAAAAAATGATGGTCCTTCATTATTATTCCGAAGATCATATTGTTCTTCTCTTGTATCATCGTAAAGGTCTTTCACATAATCTGACCATGTATTTAAAATCTGATCTTTTTCTATTATGATTTTGCCATCTTTGGTTTTTAGGCAACCTGTTGATGTGTGTGTTCTTTTGTTGGTGATGACATTAATTCTTTTGTGCATTAATTTGGTATTCCGGGTGTTGTGTTGGTTTTCAATTTCCTTGCAATTTTCCTCAAGCCATGTTTCTTTTGCTTCTTTGCATAGCTTTCTAATTTTCCTTTGAATCTCTTCCTTATTATTTTTGTTATTTCTCCTTATTTCCATGAGTTTTAAGATGTCTTCTGTCATCCATTTCTTGCGTCCTATTATCTTTATTTTGGGATAGTTGTTTCTGATTTCCTTAATATTTCCCATTGGTCACTGACGTCTTGAAATAATATTTCCCTATCGGACAATGCATCGCATCTGTTCTTTACCTCTACGTTGAATTTATCTTTTATCACCTCACTCTTCAGTGCCTGTAGGTCAAATTTTGTGTTTCTTGGTGAATATTTGACTTTGTTTAATTTTATATGTAAATTGCTTAGGATTAATCTATGGTCGCTGTAGCAGTCTGGGCTTGGTATAGTGTTTGCGACATTTAAGGCATTTCGAAATCTTCTGTTGATGAGAACATAATCGATCTGATTTCTGATCTTATGATCAGGACTCCTCCATATCCATAATATCCTTGGGTGCTGTTTATACCAGGTGTTTCCAATAATCAAATCCTGCTCTTTTGCCCACTGTACAAGTCTGCAACATTTTTTATTCTGTTCCCCTAGTCCATACTTGCCTACTATGCATCCGTCCTGTTGATTTCCAACTTTGGCATTCAAGTCACCCATTATGATATTTACTTCAGAGTTCTTGCATTTCTTGAAGGCTTTCTCTAAATCATTATAAAATTCATCAATGCTGTCATCACTACTGTCTGCTGTTGGTGCATAAACTTGTATGACGTTGACATCAAAAGGTCTTCCACTCAACTTCACCAGTAACACACTGTCTGATACAGTCCAATATCCTTTGATCGATTTTGATCTCTCTGAATCCATTATAATTGCTACTCCTCGCTGTTGTTTCTCCTCACCAGAATAGATTATTCTATATTCCTCAGATGTTATAATGCCCATTCCTGTCCATCTGGTCTCACTTATACCTAACAGGTTAATATTGTTATCAAATTTTCCATCCCCACTCATAGTTCTTACATTCCAATTTCCTACTTTCAGTGTTGATATTCTTTTGCAAATCAGTCGCCTGCTACCGAGCGAGGCTGCTCCTGTGGAGCACCCATTTACGCTGTTTCTCTGATTATCGATAAGACCGCAGTACATGATATTCTTGGCATTTGTAAAGGAGGTAGTTTGCCATTGCTTTCCTTCCTAGCAGTGACCATACTACTCGATGACCGTAGCCATTGTCTCCCCAAAACAGAGATCCTCTGCCTACCTTCGTGAAGCTGGAGACCATAACCTACAACTATCTGTTGGCTGCTCTTAAACCTCATCCACCACCTTCACACATGGCTTCACGTAACCCTGATCGGGGGGCTAAACGGGTACTCCACCTTGCCCAAGTGTGTCCCGTAGGCTAGCGGAGGCAAAGAGGCACCTTACCTAGGCATCAAGATACATAAAGATTTTAAGATTATTTATTCTGGAGGTGAAGATCGACATAGGGGTGGCAATAATTTTGGACCGGAAAACATCAACGTCTGTTCAGGGATATTGGGCCGTGTCGGACAGAGTTCTACTAGTTAAATTGAGTGGCAGACCTTTTAACATAAATGTTATTCAAGTATATGCCCCAACAGGAGAGTCCAGTGAAGATAGTGTAGAGGAATTTTATAATGACATAGAGTCTGCCTTAAAGAAATGTAAAAATTCAGAAATAAACATCATAATAGGGGACTTCAATGCAAAAGTAGGAAATCAAGGGGATAGATACACAGTAGGAAACTATGGTTTAGGAGAGAGAAATGAAAGAGGATACAGACTAGTAGAGTGAGCAAAAGAACAGGAAATGATTGTAGGAAACACCTGGTTCAAGCAACACCCTAGAAGATTATGGACCTGGAGGAGTCCTGATAGCAAGATTAGAAACCAGATTGACTACATTCTCATTAGCAGAAGATTTAGAAACGCGCTAACAGTAGCAAAAACAGTTCCCAGTGCTGATTGTTATAGTGACCACAGATTACTCACAGGAACATTGAGGATAAAGTTGAAGAAAGTCAAGTATATAACAGGAAACACTAAATATGACTTGTGTACATTGAGTAATGACAAGGAAATACAAAACAAATTCAACATAGAAGTACAGAACAGATTTGAAATATTGTCTGATCTAGAGATCCTATTCCAGGATGTGGATGATCAATGGGAAATGTTAAAGAATTCAATCAATGTGGCTGCAGAAACAACTATTCCAAAATTAAAGAAGGTGGGTCGTAAGAAATGGATGACTGAGGAAATTTTACACTTAATGGAAACAAGAAGACTCAACAAAAATAATCCTGCCAAATATGAAGAAATTCACAGACAAGTCAGAATATTATGTAGGAAGGCAAAAGAATCATAGCTTGAGGAAAAGTGCTTAGAAATTGAAAAACAACACAACAGTCAAAATACCAAATTAGTGCACAAAAGAATTCAGGAACTTACTAATAAAACAACAAGTACATCAACAGGCTGTCTAAAAACTAAAGATGGCAAAATCATAATAGATAAAGATCAGATTCTACATGTATGGACAGATTATGTGAAAGACCTGTATAATGATAACAGAGAGGAACAGTATGCTATTAGATATAATAATGAAGGACCAGCAATTTTAAAGATGGAGGTTCAAAATGTTCTTAAGCATATGAAAGCTGGCAAGGCCCCCGGTGCAGATAACACCACAACAGAAATGATTAAAGCTTTAGAAGAATTTGGACTAGAGCAAGTCACTAGACTGCTGAACACATTATATGATACTGGAGATATACCATCTGAATTATGTAATTCTGTATTTATTGCAATCCCAAAGAAATCAGGAACCTTAGAATGTGATCAACATAGAACAATTAGTATAATGAGTCACATCACAAAGATTTTGTTATGAATTATCATGCAAAGAGTGAGGAAGAAAATACAACCTGAAATAGGGGAAGAACAATGTGGGTTTGTAGAAGGAAAGGGTACAGTAAATGCTGTGTATATGCTGCGAACAGTTATTGAACGTGCTTTAGAAGTAAACAAGGATATACATCTTTGCTTTATTGACTACACAAAGGCTTTTGATAGAGTTAGACATGTCAACATTGTGGATATGCTTGCAGATCTACAAATTGATGGGAGAGACATTAGACTTATAAAAAACATATATTGGAAACAACAAGCTGCCATAAGGATTGATAATGAAGTAGGACAATATCAACCTATTAAGAGAGGTGTTAGGCAGGGATGTGTAATGTCTCCAGATCTTTTTTCCCTATACAGTCAACATATTTTCAGAAATGTAGAAGTCCTAAATGGAATCAGCATTGGAGGACGAAACATAAATAACATTAGATATGCAGATGATACAGTATTGATTGCAGACAATGCACAATTGATTGCAGACAATGCACAGGATCTGCAACAATTAGTAGATGCGGTTGTTGTACACAGTGAGCAGTTGGGGTTGGAATTAAATTGTAGGAAGACACAGGTTATGGTCGTCACTAGGAAGAACGAAGTACCACAATGTAATATACAAGTAAATGGGGATATTCTTCAACAGGTGAATCGGTTCAATTATCTCGGAACAGTCATAACATCTGATGGCAGATGCCTTGAAGAGATTAGAACAAGAATCGCCATTGCGAAAGTAGCCTTTAGCAAGATGAAAAACATTCTGACCAATAAAATGATGTCAATTGAAACGAGAAAAAGAGTGTTGAGGGGATACATAGAGCCTGTTCTTTTGTATGGATGTGAAACTTGGACAATGTGCAGTCAAGCTGAAAAACATCTGATGGCTGCAGAAATGTGGTTTCTGAGGAAAATGCAAAGAATACCATGGACAGATAGAAAAACCAATGACCAAGTACTACAAGAGACAAATGAAATCGTAGATTGATTAGAGAAATTAGACGTAGACAGTCAAATTTTTTTGGACATGTTATGAGAAGAAATAGACTGGAGAACTTAGTGACAGCTGGCAAGATCGAAGGGAACAGACCAAGAGGAAGACCGAGAGGAAAATACCTGGATGGCTTGGCCACATGGCATGGACGAGACAGGAACACTGAGCTGATCCACGACTCTGGTGATCGAGTGAAATGGCGAATCATGACCGCCCACGCTTTCCGGCATGGCACATGATTGATTGATTGATATTAAGGTTCCGGGGTATGAGGCTGCTTATACACTATGAATGCAATTAGTGGAACTACGGTAAAGCTGTTGAAATGGTAACAATGTAAATTAACACGAAGTAATGCAGCTTTACATTCCGTAATTGTGTTCTGTACAGTTGCAACACATCTTGTTATTTAACATTACCTATGAGCTAGTTTACTTAGTTGTTCAGATCTGGTAGAGTCTCATTGTCTTTCTCCTTGTTGCCCTTGCTGCGTAGTTGTTTTCTACTAGTACGGATCGACTGTAGTGTTAGCTATGGGACTAAGATATAAAACATACAATGTTCTCATGTTTTTGTTTTGTTTTAGTTTTTGTTCGCTTGCTTTGAACTCATGCATAGTCCATACACGAGTTACTACATGTAAAGTAAAGGGTGGAGTGGATTACAGGTTGCGACGCCCGCTTCTCTCTCGTGTAGACTAGGTTCGTTACACAATCTGGAATGTGTTGGTTTTTGTTTATTGTTATACAATACGTCTTTCATCGACCTCACAAAGGCATTTGACCTCGTGAGCAAAGACGGCGTTTTTTTAAAGATCCTTGAGAAGATAGGATGTTCACCCACCCTTCTTAGTCTTGTTAAATCATTTCACGAAAATATGCAGGGGACCATTTTATTCGATGGTTTAACATCCCATTCATACAGCATCAGCAGTGAAGTAAAGTAGGGCTGTGTGCTTGCTCCTACACTATTTGGTATCTTCTTCACCGTTATCTTAAGACAGGCATTTGAGACTGCAACTGAAGGCATATACATACATGCAAGATCTGATGGCGAACTTTTTAACCCAACAAGACTCAAGGCAAAGACCAAAATAAGATCAAGATGCATAAGAGAACTACTTTTTGCAGAAGATGCAGCACTAACTACTCATGCAGCAGAAGATCTGCAACAGCTCATAGATCGTTTTGCAGCCGCCTGCAGAGACTTTGGGCTCATCATCAGCCTAAATAAAACAAAGGTGATGGAACCAGAAGCTGGTGCCCCTCCATCAATCAAAATTTCTAAATTACGAATTGAAGGTTGTCCATAAGTTTGCGTATTTGGGGTCGATAATATCAGATAATCTTTCCTTAGAGACAGAAATCGACAGAAGAATTGGAAAGGCAGCCACAACACTTTCAAGACTAAATAAGATAGTTTGGGAGAACAAGAGACTAACAGAGCGTACAAAAGTTCAAATATATGAAGCATGTGTTGTAAGGCAGAATCATCTTTTTTTAAAGCAGATATAAAATTGATCAGCTTGTTCAGCCAGTTAAAGTTAATATAGGTATGTGAAGTGTTAGGACCATAATGTTTTTGTTGACCTGCTTTGTAACTCTGCCGGAGGTACGGAGTTTATGCGCTGTGATGGAATTCTTGATATGTGATATATAACAAGTATGAAGATACCCATATGCAATTAACATGATTTCCTACAAATTAACATACAAAACAAAACTTCAGAAATAGATATTAGTATGTTTTAAAATCATGTACAAAAGCAAATGAGTAGGGTTGTCAGATTGTCAAACATATTTTTTTAAATTTTTACTTTGATATCAATTCTGGATCTAAATAAAGTAGACATTAGTTCATTAGTACAATGGGCAGACCATATGTCAAGGATCAATGGGAGAAAGTTGACACTGAGCTATTTCAAAGCACACCATAGTTCAAAGTTGCTCTTAATTTATGAAGATAGTCTTTGTTTCTTTAACTAGTTCTCCCGCTATCGTGCACGGCGCAGCACACTCTATCAACCTGAACAGCTGCCCCATCGATGGGTCAGAGCAGAATAATGGAAAAGCAATAGGCCAGGGCTGTGATAAAATGTCCGATGTTATAGGGAAAACAACACCTATAGGAATATAGATTGAGATGAAGCCAGTGTTTCTTGATTGCTGCCCTTCGTATGCTTCGCGAAGAAGCGGGTATAGATAAATTAATTGTGGCCACTTAAATGTTGCTGATCTTAGATCTCTTTCTCAGAGTGCAACGATGAACATTCAGCAAGATTTTTTTTTTTTTTTTTTTAAATCATTGACCGGGATGGAAAAAGGACAGTTGTGGAGATAGCTAATGCATTAAAACCGAGTGAAAGAACAGTTTTTTTATATTTTATTCACAACAGAGTGAACATGAGAAAATGTTGAACCCCCTCTGGGTTCACCACCGGTTGACACGTGAACAGAAGCCAACTAGGGTAAATAGCTGTTGACAGGCGCTCAAAAAGTGTCAGCCAGAAAACATTCTGATGACCACAGCGATGGTAAATAATACTGAGATTCACTGTTATGTCCCTCAATCCAAAATTGCCAGCATGCTCTGGAAAACCCGGGCTTCCCCACATCTTCAAACCGAGAGCTCAGAAATCTGCAGGAAAAGTAAAACTGTTGTATTTGTGTGTTTGTCGGGAGGAAGGGGATGGGAAGGGGGCATGGGGGAATGGTCAATATACAATATTACTTAGATCTCTTTATCAAATTAACAAAACAAAAATAGCCTGCGACCACAAATCGGAGGATAACACGCACTCAACATTTTATTTAGCTTCAATGCAACGTGCCCTCTCACATAGCACTGTTTCTGCAGCCAGCAGCCAAGCATTTTAATATTTAGATATTTCACATCCACCCCATTATCCTAATGTGGCTGCATCAGATTAATTTTCTTTTCTCAGATCTTTATAAAAAAAGACCAGCTCAAAACAAATAATCTTGACAGTGATGAAGAAATCATACTGGTATGTGATAACTGGTTCAGTTCGGACAAAGACTGTTGTATTCCGAAGGTCTTTTCATGGCCAAGCAGATTTGGCATAATTGTTTAATTTCATTTGGTGGCTTTATTGAAAAGAAATAAATACAAGGTGTATTTGTAATGGTCGTACAGTGTTTGAAAATATTACTGGTCTAATGTTTTTATTTACCTATTATGTTGCATGAACTTTACAGAGGGTGGATACAAAACTTGGACCGGCAATATATTCAAACACTGCACAGTCATTAAAGGTACACTCTATACCAGTGATTCTCAACCTTTTTTGGCCCATGCCCCCCCCCCTTTTACCATATGTTCAGAATGTCATTCCCCTTCCCCTTTCGAATTTTCTCCCTATAAATACCCCCCCCCCCACGCTTACACGGTATACATAAAAATTTAAGCTAAATTTGATAACACATACTAGAACAAGTCTAGACATTTACATAAAACGTGATTTGCGGATCTACTTACGTTATAAAACGAATTTCATTAACGCGAGAAATACAGAACCGTAAAATTTAGAGGGAAAAACAATATCAAGTAACTTGTTCTTGTATTAATGCAATCTTGAAATAATCTTAATTCCCCCCCCCCCCCTGGAAACCCTAAAATTCCCCCCTCGGGGGGGGGGGGAATTCCCCACCGGTTGAGAACCACTGCTCTATACTATCCATAGTGTTAGTTCCCTGCGACATTTCTTTAATAGGGTAAAGACATATAGTCAACCCCTTGTAAAAATGTTATTTACTCAATAATTGAAATAATCATACGTTTCCAGTCAGGCACTTTGTGCATATAAAGAACAGATGTAGCAGGAAAGTTAGCGAAGTTGATAGCGAACTGCGCTGATAATGCCATGGGCGCGGTCAGATTCGGATTTGACGTGTGGACTCATAGCATGCTAAAGTGGGTTGAAAGATTGGCCACCTACCCCTCCGTGTTTACTGGCCGTTAACATAAATGTGATGGCGCTATTACATCACATACCCTCATCAGAAAACTGGTTAGGGACAATTGTTGATTTTTTTTTTAAACTCTTTTTTTGTTCTTAAAACATACAGATGTAATGAGGTAACCCTTTAAAGGTTGTTCATACTTAATGAGTTATTTATGTTTTAAAGCAGGACATTTAGCACTCAGTCTATGGCCTTTAGTACAACATGAAAGCAGTTAGGTATGTGTATGCCGGCGAACAAGTGAGAGGTAATAAACAGCACAAGTGTACATACCTCACTCGAACGTTAATCCGATAAACGGAAATCATAGTGTAAAAATGGTCAATAAACTGACACATTTGATCATTGATTGAATCATGTTTGACGCCGCCTTACGTTTATAAATTACTAGCTGACCCTGCCCGGCTTCGCCCAGTCCCTGGTGGGAAGCATCTCATTTAATTCATATAAGTAGTCATATAAGTTCCCGTTCCCGTTACCGACTATCTGTCTGTCTGTCTGTCTGTCTGTCTGTCTGACCCGGCCCGACATCGCCCAACTCCTGGTGTGAAGCATCTCATTTAATTTATATAAGTAGTCATATAAGTTCCTGTTCCCGACTGTCTATCTGTCTGTCTGTCTATCTGTCTGCCTGACCCTGTCCGGCTTCATTAAATTCATACAACAAAAAAAAATGTAACTTAAAAGAACGTTCTACCACACACCATCCATTATTTTTAATGAAAACTCTTTCTAATCACCTGCATGACTACAGTAACTTCTTAAGCAAAAAAAGATGAGTTACAATGTTATGCATTGTGCATCATTTTTATGAAAACTTTGAAAATGCCTTACAGATTGTATCATTATTTATTATAACTCATATGCCGGTACATAACTATGCACAAAGAGTTTATAAATCTTTGAAAACGATGCCACAATATGACTATAAGTTATACAGAAAAGTTATGCCCCTTGAAATAACTTTTACAGAGTTAGGTCCCCTGAGATATATGAAATTATGATGAAAAATGAAAAATGAAATAATACTGAGTAAGCAGGCGATTTCACACTAACAAAATATCACAGTTGACAGCTCTGGAATGAAAGGAAGGTGTGTAGAAAATTTCATCTCAATCGGATGGGCCGTTCGCGAACAAATAAAGGACATACGGACAGAGATACGGACGCACATCCTAATTTATATATAAGATTTATGTTGTTTCAGAGATTTGCCACCCACAGCAAAATGGCTAAGATATTTGATTACGAAATTGTTTATGTTTATTTTTCCAGAGATTTGCCACCCAAAACAAACTGGCTAAGATATTTGGTTACAAAGATACCTACTTTGGCACACTGTACGACACTAGCGCCAGGTCCCCAACGCTTTCGTTGAATAAGATTACTCGTCTGGGAGACGAAACCTGGCCAGATACAGAATACTTCATCGAACACGGTAAGACCCGGTTGTCGTCTAGTTTTCTCGACGTTTCAGATCAATTATTTTATTAAGAAAGATTACAGACACGACGCGTAGATGCTCGTCTGACACGAGTGGGTGCTCGTCTGACACGAATGGGTGCTCGTCTGACACGATTGGGTGCTCGTCTGATACGAATGGGTGCTCGTCTGACACCAGTGGGTGCTCGTCTGACACCAGTGGGTGCTCGTCTGACAAGAGTAGGTGCTCTTCTGACACGAGGAGGTGCTCTTCTGACACGAATGGGTGCTCGTCTGACACGAGTGGGTGCTCGTCTAACACGAGTGGGTGCTCGTCTGACAAGAGTAGGTGCTCGTCTGACACCAGTGGGTGCTCGTCTGACACGAATGGGTGCTCGTCTGACACCAGTGGGTGCTCGTCTGACACCAGTGGGTGCTCGTCTGACAAGAGTAGGTGCTCTTCTGACACGAGGAGGTGCTCTTCTGACACGAATGGGTGCTCGTCAGACACCAGTGGGTGCTCGTCTGACACCAGTGGGTGCTCGTCTGACACGATTGGGTGCTCATCTGCCGGCAGATGGGTCTGGCACCATATGCCCAATCTGTCTTTTTATCTAACAAGAAATCAAGTTTTTATCTAACAGGGAGTTATCTATCTCCCCTTCTCTCTCTCTCTCTCTCTCTCTCTCTCTCTCTCTCTCTCTCTCTCTCTCTCTCTCTCTCTCTCTCTCTCTCTCTCTCTTTCTCACTCTCTCTGTGTGTTCTTCTTTCTCTATTTTCCTCATCGCTTCAACTTCACTTCTCCCTCTCTCTTCTATCTCTCTTTCTTCTTCTACTCATCTTCCCACCCTCTCTCTCTCTCTCTCTCTCTCTCTCTCTCTCTCTCTCTCTCTTTCTTTCTCTCTCTCTTCTATTCCACTATCTCTTTCTCATCTCACGGTCCTTCTGCTATTTTTCACTCTATCTCCATATTTCTCTTTCTACATCCTCCGTCATACTTCGAGCAGTCCATCTTCTCTGTCTCTTTCCTTCAATCTCTAAGACTCCCCCCCCTCTCTCTCTCTCTCTCTCTCTCTCTCTCTCTCTCTCTCTCTCTCTCTCTCACTCTCTCCCTCTTCCCTTACCTTCCCTTTTCTTTCCCTGTGCCCCCCCCCCCCTGCCTTATTTTGAAAATTCAAGACTATTAATATATGTTTAACATCAGACATTGCAGACAATATGCTACTAATACTACTACTACTACTACTACTACTACTACTACTACTACTACTACTACTACTACTACTACTACTACTACTACTTCTTCTTCTTCTTTTTCTTCTTCTTCTTCTTCTTCTTCTTCTTCTTCTTCTTCTTCTTCTTCTTCTTCTTCTTCTTCTTCTTCTTCTTCTTCTTCTTCTTCTTCTTCTTCTTTTCCTCCTCGTCATTCTACTCCTCCGCACCATACTCCTCCTCAGTCTCCTCGACCCCCGTCTCCTTCTATTTCTTCTTCTACGTCGTCTTCGTCTTCTCCTCATCTTTCTCCTCTTAAGTGAAGTGTTAAAGGAGGAACGGGGTGTGGTGGAGGGATATCTTTTGTGCGCTATTTCCATCCAGTGTGCTTGTTAAGTTGGTCTTCATTTCTCATAGGTTGTTCCTGTTACTATCACTCCATCTTTCCTCCCTCCCTTCCTCCCTCTCTCCCTCCCTCTCTCTCTCTCTCTCTCTCTCTCTCTCTCTCTCTCTCTCTCTCTCTCTCTCTCTCTCTCATGCGTTTAAATGCATATCGTTGTGTTATCTAAGATTAGCTTCTTAAATGATGTATGAATGAAATAATGTTTGAGAGCAGAGAGACAAGAAGGGCAGAATGTTAGATTAGCCTGCGTTTCCAATTCTTAATCCTTTGAAAATAAATTGTGCTCGTTTGTTCTATGCACCGCCCTATCTTATTTTGAAAATTGAAGGCTGTACATTAAACACAAGGTAAAACAGACACAACATACCACAGTGGGTATTGTGGTTACTACTTCTGTTTCTCAGGCAATGGACCGCGTTTAACCGGCATTGAAGACCGATTCTTATTTCAGACCAACCTAGCACTAGGATTGACTTAAGTTTCTTGGCATGGCTGCCAGATAATTTCCAGAAATTAATGTAAATTATGTCGAAAACACACAACCAGGAAGAAAATCGATAACTCCATTTCCTAAGTGTAAACTAAAAAAGAACCTTTTTTACATGCCTTAAGGCGCATTGCGCTTACTGTGCTGAACCCATAATTTATAGACCAGTCTGAACTTGAACTTGGTGGGTGAGTTGGTCAGTATCACACCGGCCGTCTTTACTTCCCAAGACAGTCTTCGTATCCATTTTAGGCTGGGTCGACCTGTTAGCCTAGGTCAACTTTCAAAATTCCGAATTTACCTTGGAAATCGAACCCAGTACCACCAGGTCGGTAGGTGAATGTCTAGCCACTACGCTACCGAGGCAATTAGTAAATGTAACAATGAAAATTTCGACGGCAATTAAACATGAATAGTTACCAAATTATTTTGAGTGTTAACGATAGTAAATCACGAAAGAGCCGCGGTAGCTCAATGGCTAGCACGCTTGCCTACTGGCCCAACGGCCAGGTGTTTGAATCCCCCTAGAGACGGGGAATTTTTTAAAACGTGATCTGGGTTCCAGATTGTCCGACGCAAACATCGGCACGAGGGAGTGAAGGCAGCCGGCATTACTTTTGACTAGATCACCCATCGAGTACACTCGCCTGCCCGCACGGTGGTCACAACTCCCATCTGAGCCGTCAGAAGTCGACCAGCACAAAGATAGATACGGAACATTTGCAGACGACTTAAGCATGAGCGCATATGGCAGGAGACATGGAAAGTGACCGAGGTATATTTTCGGCGGATAGTGGTGTGAAGTGGCTGGCCGAGTGGCTAAGAATGACGGATTCTCGTTCGAAAGACTGGTGTTTGAATCGTCGGTAAGGTGTGGATATGTTTTTTTTTCTGTCGGGAGGCACGACGAAGAAACCATTACCTGCACAGTTTGTGGTTACTGCACTTGACAGGCGGCCTTAATTCCCCAGGCATAAGTCCCAGTTGTCCTACACCGCAAGGTACAATAGGCAGTAGATGACAGACAATGATGAGAGCGATGTTCAGCAAAGTACCCGCTACATGAACAAGATGTTCTGGAGACAAGGTTCTGCACGGATAAGGCACAGGGTGATGATGGTAGAAGTCTAAAGCACTTATGGGGGTTTCATCTCATCATCTCATTTTGTCCGTCTTGTACCTTGCGGTATCGAGGTGAAGTATTAACAGCGGGAAAGTACCCGTTGAAAGGCTTCATATATCGAGATTCCCATAGACTCTGGTATTCCCTATGTTTACATGTCGGCCTCTTCTTCTGGTTCCATATGGTCTACACATCATTGCTTGTTGTGGTATACTGTTAGTTGGTAGTCTAGTTATATGACCAAAGCCATATAACTTGCTGTTTTCTAATGAAATTTAGCACTGTTATAACCCCCACTTTAATCTTGATTTCTTGATTTCTGATTTTCTCTCTTCTTGATACATTGAGTATTCTTCTCAGGAATGTCATTTCCGGTGTTATATTCTTTCTTTTCTCTTTTTCTGTCATTGTTCAGGTTTGGCATTGGTAGCATAGAGTTGGTAGACAAATTGTGTTGTAGAGTGCTTGTTTTAGTATCTATTGACACGTGTTTATTCTGTAGCATTGATGCCATTTGCCCGATGAGTTGGTTTGCCTTATTGCATTTATTTTCGATCTCCTCTTCTGAGAGGTATGGACTTATAGAGGTATAAGTGTCGAATTAATGTAATCCAGTACAACCCATTCCAATTTCTTCAGACAGCATACTATTCTTGGTTTCCTAACGTGAACATCATAGATTACTTTGAGAAGGAAAGGCAGTCTTTGGGGAATCCCAGAGACCTCTAAATATATGTGAAATTAAGTCCAGGATATTGATCCGTCTTTGTTTACTGGCTGCCTCTATAATTTCTCTGACTGCTACATTTTCTCGGCATCTTAAATGGAGGTTGTCCTTCTTGGAAGTGACCATACAGATCGATGAACTTAACCATTGTCTCTATAAAGAGATTCTGTGCATACCGCTGTGAACATGAAACCATATCCAACAACTATCTATCGGTTGCTTCCTAGCTGAATCCGTCACAGTCTGCAATGGCTTCTGATTACAATAATAAACCGGAACATCATCTAGTCCTAAGGTTCTCCGTAAGCTTGGAAAGATAGGATTGACCATACTCCGCTTGTAATAGAAGATACTCCTACACCATTTATCAGTGAAGTGCAGAAGATGAAGCCTCTGTTCTATAATATCAAATGTAGTTTTTATACATGACACTTTTCTGGAAATCTCTTATGGTTTGTCTGTCTCTGTGTTCAGATGAGACTATGTTTCTTTATATATTTATTCGTGTAGGGAGAATTAATAATAACTGTATATAGATATGTATACATGTGATGGGAAGTTATCTAAACCTTTGTGCAGAAAGAGAAGCAGGCCAAGACGGAGAAATGGCATCACCTTTGCTGATGTCCACCAGATATTCTCGGCGCTAGAGCCTTGAAAGAACAAGAATGATTTTCCCCCATAAGGCAGGAGTGAGAGAAGACATTTCATGTCAATAAAGGGAGTGAGTATCAGATCTTGGGGTGATGGGGCCCGATAGCGCCAGATCTAAGTGACCCACCCTTGTGTCATAATCACTTCACCTTCTCTCTCCCTCTTTCTCTCTCTGGATGGGTGGAGGATGTTTGGGTGGGTGAGTGTGTATGGGATGGGGGATGGGTGTGGCGTGTGTGTGGGTGGGGAGATTATGTGGATGGGGGATGTGTGTGGGTGGGGGATGTGTGTGGGTTGGGAATGTGTGTAGGGTGGGTGCGGGATGTGTGTATTGGTGGGAGGAGATTGTATGGTGGGGAAAGTGGAGGTGGGGTGTGTGTGGGTGGGTGCATGATGTGTGGGTTGACAGGGGGTGTTTGTGTGGGTTGGGAAATGTGTGGTTGGGGATATGTGTTTGGATAAGTGGTTGGGAGTGTGTGGGTGGGTGGGTGGAGGATGTGTGGGGGGTGGGTGTAGGATGTGTGGTTGGGCGTGTGTGTGGGGTGAGGATGTCTGTGTGGTAAGGGAGATGTCTGCATGTGGGGGATGGGTGGGTGGGGATGGGTGGGCGGGTGTGGCATGTATGTATTCCTGAGGTGTGTACGTGATTGGGGGGTGTGGGTGGGTGTGTGTGTGGGTGGGGGATATGTGTGTGTGTGTGGTGGATGTGTGCTGGGTGCGTGGGAGGGAGATATGTCTCATAACATGGTAATATGCATTGTTTGTGTTTACAACATTCATTTGACAATGCATTTTTCCTATGTAAATGCATCATGCACTGTTGATGAACGAAAGATGAGTGACTGGAAGGGTCGAATGTAAGACGGGCCTGCGTGTCAAAGTTGTAACCCTTATACATTTAAGACCAATCAATCAGTCAATATCTCTCTCTCTCTTTCTCTCTCTCTCTCTCTCTCTCTCTCTCTCTCTCTCTCTCTCTCTCTCTCTCTCTCTCTCTCTCTCTCTCTCTCTTCTTTGTTGTTGTTTGTGTTTGGTGATTGTTGTCTTTTCTTTTTCACTGGTTTATGTGGGTATGACTTTAGTATTTGGCACATGATGTCTATAGGGCCCCGTGGTTTCTTCCTTGGGCTGAACAGGTCTTTGTTTGGATAAAGATGGAGCGTTTTCATAAATGATGATGAATGACAGCTGGAGGGTCATAGTCCTCAAGGCTGGAGGAGGAGAATGCCTTTCCAATGCGGGAAGAGAGATTCACCATTAATCATCACTGGCCTCTCCATTGTCCGAACATCAGCCCCAGCATGATAAACTCCGCTAGGTCTCTTTTAGTATTACTTCATGTTTTCCCCGTGCCAACACCCGCAGGATTATGAACCCAGTTGCTCCATTTGTGACTCCTATTGAACAATGAACATTAACACTTATGTGTAGTGAAACAATGACCATTTAAATGTGTAGTGAAACAATGGACATTTATATGCATTTGAATAACGAAGACACAAACAATAGATTGCACGATTTATTGCCTGGCATATTTCGCCGCATCTCGTCAGGTTCATACTGCAGAAATCACACAAAGTAAAGTGAAATAACTAGATAAATCCTTCAATCTCAAATATACACATATTCGCACAGTAATGTCGATTGTCTACCAGGGTAATTTTAAACTGACTAACATGTCTTTCTGCTTGCACAAGGCCGGCTTACGCAGGTTGATCACTATGGCTTCAGCAAAACTTAACAACCGACTACTCTGTGTGTTGAACAACACACGGAAGGCGCTATCTCTTTCAACCACATGACCACTCTCCGGTGTGTCGGCCTGCCTAGGCTACCATCTTCTGTGTGTAGTATCTTGTCCACCCAGTTCGTAATGTGTTCCAACACCCTGTTATTGTAACTGTCGCTCTGTTCTACCTATGTAGATGGCCTCGCACCTACATGAAAATTTGTAAATACAATTCGATTTGGTGTACACAGCTTCAGGTTCCTTAACTGCTGGGTTGGGGATCGGTGTCGTTTTGTACCTGATAACCGGAGTTGCAGCACAGAATGTTCGCCCGACTGCTGTGATGAGCAGGTCCTACAAACGTTGCATTACGTCATCTCCTCGGAAGGTTAACTGGATGAAAACCTAGAGTTTAGGGACTGTAGTTTCTTCTGGTTTAGGTTTGGTCTGTTGGCAGTGGCGCTTTATAAATCCTGTGGAGTATCCATTCAGGTTTAAGGCATTCTTCAGAGTTTCAAATTCTTCTGTCAGTGTGTCCTGGGTGCATATTTTCCTGGCACGGTCAAACAGGGTCCGTACTAATCCCCGTTTGTACTGGACAGGTGCGAAGCTCTGAAAATTTAAATATTGGCCAGTCCATGTTTCTTTACGGTACACTGATCTTTGAATTTGGCCGTCTGCTCTACGTCTCCAGGCCACAATGAACGTGACACATAAAAACATCTATCTATCGTTGCCGTTTCTAGATATCATATTGAGACGTATAGTAGACGGCACAATTCAAAGATCAGTGTACCGTAAAGAAATATGGACTGGCCAATATTTACATTTTCAGAGCTTCGCACTTGTCCATTACAAATGGGGGGTAATACGGACCCTGTTTGACCGTGCTAGGAAGATATGCACCCAGGACACACTGACAGAAGAATTTGAAACTCTGAAGAATGTGAAGAAGTGGTAAATTTCCAGTTCTCCATTAGCCTCTGTTAGGAAACATCACTTTATAATTAGTCTATACCCTTAGAAAGTCTTATTGAGTCATTTCAAGTTTCTCATATAGTTGACTGTTAGAATTAGGATGTTCATCTACTATCTTTTTCATTAATAACCGCACAGTCACTTGAACTTAAATGTTCACTTCTCGTTCAGAAAGCAGCGGTAAACTTTTTTTTTAAATATCCTATTTTATAAGACATCGCTGTCACCACCAGTATTTTACTGCCAATGTTGATGTCTTGATGTCTGCTGGCTCCCATACTAACACATTAAAACCCCACCGCGACACGGTCTGCTGCCAATCGGTCGCCACCGCGTTTTGAACGCGTGCTAAGCGGCTCACGAATCGCGTTCACAAGCCACCAAATGAAATTAAACTGCTATGTCAAATCTGCTTGGCCATGAAGATACCTTCGGAATACAACTCTCTTTTTCTGAGACCGGCAGGAAGTGGCAAACTACTGATCACAGAATGACCTAGAAAATTACAAGCATCCAATATGGACTAGGGAAGATTGCAACGTCCTTCAAAGCGCATGCAGATGTTAGTAGACACTAGATGACAGATTAGACACAAGAAAAAGTAGAAGCTGTGGTAACGCTTGTTCATTCCAGCGGGAACTGTCGTCGTTTGCAATTTAAGTCGGCTTTTATCTTTAGAATGTGTCGATGACTTGGGGGTTAATAACACGCGTTTCATAATTCTCCATTAGACCGAGTCGAGGGGTCTAAACCAGCCACGATTGATGTGGAAACATATTGTTGTGCGTTGATTTCAAAGATATGAGGCATCGGTTGTTCAAAAATAAATGACAAAATACTGACCAAAAAACTATAAAACACAAAAAAAAACAGCCAATTAATGCGGGGGTTGACTGAAACGCCATGTAAAGGACATGCAAATAAGAATCTCGTTCTTGGCAGTTGTGAATGTCAGTCAATACGTGCGGTTAACTCTCATGACAATTCATAGACAGACAGGGAGGTAGTTGGTACCCTCATCTGGTAATACCGTGATCTGGCATACGTGATGTCCTCCAATCTCACGCCTTGCGGTATTTACTGCCACAAAATTACTTGTTTTATAACGTTTCGGTACCATATTCAAGGGAGACAACAACTATTAAATAAGGCAATTTGGGTAATGTGTGTTATCTTCCTTGCTCCAGGCCTCGTGGAGACTGACTCAGACGTACTTTGGCTCTTCCGAAAACCCAGGAAAGGCATGTTGACCCTGCATGACCTAGACAGATGCCGGGATGACGAAAGTTGTGACCTTGGGCTGAGACAAGTCCTCCCACATGATTATGAGTAAGGCAGACGTAATTTATATGTTTGTATTCTCCTCCTCCTTCTTTTTCTTCTTCAACTTGTCTTGTTCTTCTACTTCTCCTCATCTCTTCTCTTCCTCCTACCTTCTTCATCTTCGTCTACTGCTGTAGAACTGACCCTCCTCCTTCTGCTCATCCTCCTCCTTCTCCTTCTTCTCCTCCTCCTCCACCTACTACTACTACTACTACTACTACTACTACTACTACTACTACTACTACTACTACTACTACTACTACTACTACTACTACTACTACTGCTGCTGCTGCTGCTGCTACTACCACTTATACTACTACTACTACCACTACTACTTATACTACTACTACTACTACTACTACTACTACTACTACTACTACTACTACTACTACTACTACTGCTGCTGCTGCTGCTGCTGCTATTAATATTACTACTACTACTAGTTATATATATTATATTTTTATTATTAGTAATATATAATACTACTACTACTACTACTACTACTACTACTACTACTACTACTACTACTACTACTACTACTACTGCTACTACTACTACTACTACTACTACTACTACTACTATTACTCTTTTAATTCTGCTCCTCCTGGTCCTCCTTCCTCTTCTAAAATATTTACTGAAAGCCATGACAATGCAGTTTTATTTTCATAATAAATTCCGCAAACGATATGTTTTTGAATTTGCGTGAGTATGTGTGTGCGTGAGTGTGTGTGTGTGTGTGTGAGAGAGAGAGAGAGAGAGAGAGAGAGAGAGAGAGAGAAAGAGAGAGAGAGAGAGAGAGAGAGAGAGAGAGACACACACAAAGTATATGTGTGTAGGCGTGGAAGTGGAATGCATGCATGTCTCTTTTCGAGTGGTCAATATTGAAAGACAGTTTCTATAACATCATACGCGGGTAAATGAGGGATGAAGATAGCAACGAGTAGAGTGGGTGGTAGCGTCCAGCTAGAAACTCCTTTGCTTTAATTGCGTAGTGACAGTTTTCTGAAGCTCCGTCTCGTTCCAGTGTTACATCACTGTCGCTGTGTGTGGAATCCACTCAAGCCTGGTATGGACTACACACTGCATTGTACTGCTCGTATCAGGGATCCGGGTATAATACTAGTGCGTGGATGCTAAACTCTAATAGTACACACACAGATGCACACACACACACAGACTCTCTCTCTCTCTCTCTCTCTCTCTCTCTCTCTCTCTCTCTCTATCTATATATATATATATATATATATATATATATATATATATATATATATATATATATATATATATATATATATATATATATGCCATAGAGCACGTCCTTTTTACCAGAACGTCGCCCTCATCACAACCCACCTGAACCATATATATTTGAACACATCGCTCATTGATATGCTATTGCCATCTCTGCAACAGGACATACACGATGCGATGGCACGTAGGCTAGCCTCGTAGATTCTCAGTCTCTCATAGCAGATATGGAAATGGTTTAGCGCTGGTTGCCGAATCGCCTAACTTATGACTGGAAGCACGCCATCACCCTGGCGCCTAGCCCACGCATCTGTAACCGATCAATGCCGCGTCACAATGCCGCTGGCGATCTTGTCCAGACCGCAGTATCGATTCCTTCGGGTACTTTGCAAGCCCATCAGTTCTTTTGTTGGTGCAGAAACTAGATGACCCAGCTGTAGATACACACAGTATTGTTGTTATCAAGCAGATGGTTAGGTAGATAGGTGGGTAGGTGAGTAGGTAGATAAGTAGGTCGATAAGTAAGTTGGCATGCATGCAAATAGGGAGACATATAGATAGGTAGGCAGGCATACGTATGGACAGACAGATGTTTGGCAAACGGTTGGACAGAAAAACGTTTGGATGAATGGTAGAACTGGTAAACAGAAATGCAAACCGTCAGACTGCCAGATAGACAGACAGATGTGGACAGAACGTACATTGGCATTGATTAGAAAGAAAGCGACAATAAGACTTAAAGAAAATGATACCTGAGACATTTACAGAATATAAACCTACTTGAGTTGCATACTAAAATACACACCCACACAGAAGGAAGAGAAGAGAGAAAGTAGGAAAAAGACAGCGTAAGAGTGAGAGAGGGGTAGAGAGGAGGAGGCGAAGAAGAAGAAGAAGAAGAAGAAGAAGAAGAAGAAGAAGAAGAAGAAGAAGAAGAAGAAGAAGAAGAAGAAGAAGAAGAAGAAGAAGAAGAAGAAGAAGAAGAAGAAGAAAAACGAACGAACGACCGAACGAACGAACGAACTAACGAACGAACGAACGAACGAACAAACTTTATTTTAAGAGGGTAACAAATTCGGCACACAGGCCCGTCTTCCATTCGGCCCTTTCGATCTCTCATCTTTCATTCATCAAATGTGCATGTTACATATACATAGGGAAAAACATTGTCAAATGGATTTTGTAAGCATAAATAATGCATATTACGCATGGTACCTTTCACATGGGAAAAAAAAAAACATTGTCAAATGAAAGTTGTAAACATAAACAGTGCATGTTGCAATGTTGTGAGGCACATCCCCCATCCACCCTCACACCCCGCAGCCACCCTCACACCCCGCAGCCACCCTCACACACCGCAGCCACCCACACATCCCTCAGACACCCACACATCCCCCACCCACCACACCTCCACATACCTATACGCACTCACACTGATTCAGGCAAACATACATGCCGCCACCCACCCACTGATCCCCCACCCACACACATTTCCCCACCCACACATACATCCCCCACCCATCCCATAACCGACACGCACACACCAACCCACATATTCTCCACCACACACCCACACATCCGCAACCACCCAGCAAAACACACATCACAAAACCACACACACATACCCCCGTCAACCCACACATCCCGCACCTATCCATACATACATCCCGCACCCTCACACTCACAATTTTCCCCACCCACCCACACACACATCAGCCAACCTACACCCACTCACCCCACCCCCCTCCCAATATCCGCCACCTCTCAACTACACATCCCCCACCTGTACACACATCCCCACTTACAAACACATCTCCCCACCTGCCCACACAAATCCCCCACCCATAAACACCCCAAAAACACACACCTCCCACCCACACACACCCCACCACCCACATATACCCCACCAACACAAATCCACCACTCACACACATCTTCCCACAAACACACACATCCCCCAACCATACACTCATCTCTCACACACATCTACTCATTCACGTACTCATCCATCAACCACTCACACCCACACATCACCCACCCGCGCTCATCAACACATGCATCTCTCATCTACCCTCCCACCCACACACACCCCAACCACTCAGCCAAACACACATCCCCCATCCTCACATACATCCATCATCCACCTGCACATCCCACACCTCCCCCACCTCTCACACATCTCCCCTCCCACACAAAACTCCACCCATAAACACATTCCCTCCCCCCCCCACACACATCCCCCACATGCATTCCTCATACACATCCTCGCCCACACATCTCTCACCCACTCACACATCTCCCCACCCACCCACACATCTCCCACCTACAAACATCCTCACCACCCACACATACATCCTCCACCCACTCACACTTACCCCATCCTCACTCACACACTCCCACCCACACAGACATATCCCATTCACAGACACCCCCACACTCATCCCCCACACCCATTACACACCCATCCCCCAACCCACACAATCTCCTACACACCCATTCACCCACCCAAATACACAGAAGAAGAAGAAGAAGAAGAAGAAGAAGAAGAAGAAGAAGAAGAAGAAGAAGAAGAAGAAGAAGAGTAGGAGGGGGAAGAGGAGGAAGAAGTAGAGAAAAGTAATGGGGGTGGGAGGAGGTGCTGTTGAGGCGCATGTTCAGTGTAATATCTGATTATGAAGTCTGGAATTCTTGTTTCTGTCCCTTCTTGTTATATGGTTATTGTTATATGGTTATTAAATAATGTCTTTGAGATCTAGTCGGATAATTTAATAACAACTGTAGGTGAACAATGAGTGCAAGAGGTGGGTGGTGAAATATTTTTTTTTAAATGAAATAAAATGAAAAGTATGAAATAGGTGACAAGTATGTTGATGTTACTGAATCACCATAATCTAAACATGTCAAAGAATAGAGCTTGCAGCTGTAGATTTAAATAATCTTCACACCCATACACGTAGTGCACTGAACTGATTTTTCCCAATTATCATCAGGCGAACCCACTTCGACTTCAGAGGTACTTGTAATTTACGTTCTCAAGTCAAGGACGAGAGGTAAACATTTTAGTCCAACTGACTTTATGGAGGTTGAACCCTCTATTTCGGCATCATCACACCAGATGTTTACGAACACACGCTCTTATCCGTCGGCTGTGCTGACTCCTGCATAGAATACATTAAAAGACAACAATGGATGATGGAAATGTCGCTCTCCATCCATCTTCACGATTCTCAGCTGCCTCAGTAATATCATTAACGCTTGGCCTTCATTAAAGGTGCCATCAATCGTTCATACTCCATCAATATATCCCTGACTTCTGTCGTCAAATAATACACAAAGATCAAGCATTTCTGCACTCGCATATTGCAAGCGCAAATTTCATTTCTGACCTCCCAAATAATAAAATTCAGTGGTCCATTAGCTATTATATTCATCAAATAATTGTTGCATATCCTTTACAGGACGTAGCAGTCAACACCAGCATTATTTTGCTGTTATTAATAATTTTTGTTTATTATTATTATTTTTTTACATATGGAAGGAATGACATATTTGAACCCTGATCAATCTTAATGGGGAGCAGTGGTGGTACAGGAGTTAAACGCTTGTCTGCCAACCTGTTGGTCGAGGGTTCGAATTCGCATGGAGGCTGAACGTGTTAATAGACTTGGATTCCCAGATCGATGAAGCCTAAAATTGGTATAAGGAAATGTCTTGGGAAGGAAAGTTGATCGGTTCAAATATTGACAAAATCGCTCCTCGGGTGCTGATTGGTCTATACAAGTGTGGGGCTAGCACAATACGCCCAATAGTCATGTATGTGAAGAAGGTCCTTAACTTTGTTAAAAATATTAATGAGGTTATAGTCGTAGTGCCGGTCTCTCTGGTTGAGGGGTTACAACACTTTCTCCGTAATCCCGTTTATCACGCACAGTCTCGTACTTGCGGGATACTGAGCCGGCCGCTCAGAAAGCAATGGCAAACTACTGAGCGTAATCTTGCCAAGAAATCAACAGACAGCTGAAATATGCTCCTGTTGACAGCGATGTCCTGTAATGGAAATGCAAAAAAAAAAAAAAAAAAAAATAGTCGTAGTAACCTGAAATCAGTATTAACATTTAGGGAGATTAGTGATGCGTTAAAAATGAGAATTGTCAAATGTTATGTATATTCAACTCTATTATATGGCGCGGAAGCTAGGACAATGAATAAGCAATTAGAAAGTGGAATAGAGGCCCTGGAGATATGGATATATAGAAGAATATGTCGTATTTCTTGGAAACAAAAACAATCAATTAAAGAGGTTCTATAAATGGGAATGAAAAGACAGTTGATGAAAGAAATAAAAAGAGGCAAGTGAAATATTTCGGCCAATTTAAAATACATAACACTCCTATAACAACCATACTGGAGGTTAAGGTTTAAAATATGTGAGCAAGAGGTAGACACAAATACAAGTGGGAAGGTAACATCAAGAAATGGGTGAACAGCAATCTGACAGAATGTACGGTCGGGGCGATATTCAGACAGCGTTGGAGACCATTGCAGAAACCTTCATTGTGGAGTCGGCAACTGACTGATTGATTGATGTATCTGTAGTATTATATAAAAACAGAACTTTTGGGTTCGATTCCGGGCCGCGTCCTTCGGATCACGAGTGCATTTGTTCGGTGACTCCTCAGAGTCGTCGCTAGAGCTACGGAGTTCGTGCTTTGTGCGACGCTTTCCGCTCTGCGGAAAGAGACTGAGCCATTTGGGATAAAAACCCGGTACAATGAGGTCGACCCTGTCCACTTTTAAGCGACTTAAGAAATGATTAGGATAAGTCAACCTTAGTAGTAGTAGCTAACCACCTAACGAGAGCACTGCACAGAGTACCTACTCCGTAGCTCCGGCGATGCCGAGGTCTCGGAAAACAAAATATTCTCACAAACCAAATGACGAAGTCTGAAACCACAATATTCTCACGAACCAAATGACGAAGTCTGAAACCACAATGTTCTCATGAACCGAATGACGAAGTCTGAAAACGAACCCCTACTCTCTGAGCCTGAGATAGATGGCTTAACACTTGGCCACGTAGACCGGAGTCTCTACAGAACATTATATTCTGCCAGAAAATAACTGATGATGACAGCAATTAAACAGAGAAACGTAATGGTCAAAATTGTATTCCACAAAATAACGGACGATGACAGTAATGAAACAGAGAAACGGAATGGTCAAAGTTGCATTCCACAAATTAACGGATGATGACAGCAAGAAAACAGAGAAACAGAATGGTCAAAGTTACATTCCACAAAATAACGAATGATGACAGCAATTAAACAGAGAAACAGAACGGTCAAAGTTGTATTCCTCAAAATATGAAACATTTAAAGAAATAAACAGCTTAGTATTATACTTTAATTCCGACCTTGCCCTCTTCTTTTTCATACACCTTCAGACGTCAGCTTGCATATATCCAAAGGAAAGCAGCAGTCAACTTGTGATTATTGATGTGTCCATGGAGTTTATCTTCAAATTGAGCGGGTGTCGGCACTAGTTTTCTCTGATCTGTATGCGTTAACCTCTCCTGCAAAACATGTTTATCTGTCGTTTTCCCCCCAATTCCACTGCTACCTTCTGACATTTTCAACATAATCATAATCATAACCATCATCCAGTGCCTTGCCGGATGGCGTGGGCGATCACGCTTCACCACAAATTGCGATCTCAGACAACATGGATCTGTTCATGTATTGACTCCTTTCAGTGCCGTGACATAAAGACTGTCAAGAATTTTTTTCATTTTGTCTTCCTCTTTCTCTCTTTCCACAAATTTTTCTGGTTGTCACAGCATGTTCTAGTTTTTTGTCTTCTCCTAATGTGGCTAAACATGATGGCTGATTCTTTCTGATGTTTGTGATTAGTTGTCCTTGCGATTTAGCTTCCCTCAAAACGTCCTGATTGCTCATTTTGGCTGTCTAATTAATGTTCACCATTCTTCTATAAAACCACATCTCCAAGGCTTCCAGTGATGTTTTTGCCTGTTTAC
Source organism: Cepaea hortensis (assembly GCA_963921405.1). NCBI lineage: Eukaryota > Metazoa > Mollusca > Gastropoda > Stylommatophora > Helicidae > Cepaea > Cepaea hortensis. Next base: position 177,339,881 of record OY992876.1, on the reverse strand, counting down.
TAATTGTTCAGGATTCGATTAAGGGTTATATGCTTGCTTGCTTGTGTTCGTTGGCTTGAGCTCCAACGCGAAGTCCTGTATGTCAGATGAAGACATCCTGTTGTCCAACATCAGTGTGATGTCATACAGGACCTGAGGTTTGCATGAGTATCCGTTGTCCCATGTCTGGCTTATTGGTGTGCAGACTGGTGGTTCCTCGCCGTACAGGCAGACTGAACAATCTCAGATACAGAATTATTAGTAAAACACCATGCCAATAACATAATACAAGATTAGGCGTTAACAGCAGACAGTACAGAAGAAGATATAGATGTATATTTACAACGAATAAAGAGATGGTCATGGACCAGTGTAAGAATTTTGAAATGACTGTCATACTCGGGAATTCCAACTTAATCGTATACTTCATGCCGGCTTCCTGGTCTAGAGGTTAGCGACTTTTCTCCGTAACCTCGTATACTCTCGTAACTAACGTGACGACGGTGAGAATCAGCAGTGTTTCGAATCGCGTCGGTAATTAACCGAGTATGTAAGCCGGCCGCTCAGAAAGCAATGGCAAACTACTGAGCGTAATCTTGCCAAGAAATCAACAATCAGCTGAAAGATGCTGATGTTGACAGCAATGTCCCGTAAAGGATACGCAAACAATTTTTTTCATATACTTCATAAATAAGATATGCTATTTATAGCAGCAGCCCAATAATGTATCCGCCGTTATTATGTGCAGTTACACATTCTACCCCTTAGCCAACAATTTTCAGCCAGTCGGCGGCTAATTTAAAATGCACAGTGCATATATAGCTATAAAATATCAAGAGAAGATTTGTCGCCGCTGAACGGAATTAATTAAAATATCAGAGATATCGACAAGTTAACCTTTGAAGTGAGATGAGCATTCGACCTCAACCTACTGACCCTGTGCCCTATAAGCGAAGGACGACAAGTGCCGCAGCGACAGGAAGTTGGAAAGGGGATACAATTGAAGTTTAAAGCAGCCGTCAGCGTTGTTGCATATCGACATGGTTGGATGATTCCGATGTTTACAATTTTCGTTTTGTTTATTTTTATACAAGCATGGCTTACATAATGTGGAAGAAATAAAGATACTGCAAGGGGACAAAAAACACAGCGGTAGATTGTTTCAAAATGTAAAAATTTCCCCAGAACACCGTGACACTATTCATAGATCTCATTAGGTAGTCAGTTTCAGAAGTTTGTATAGCTAGCCACGGTCAGTGAATGATGTTCTTTCTGGGGTATCCTATAAAGTTAACGTTCCAGGGGTAGATTTTGGACCCACATTGATGGTCATATTATGTTGATGTCAATTGTGACTACTCTCGAAGACTTGAGTTTTAACTCTAAATTGAGACAGTGCCAAACAAAAAGGAGGTTTGGACCAAGCATGGTACACAATCATATGAACAAGAATTATAATGTCAATTGCCATTCACTTAACATTTAATTGCGAAAGCTACCACGAAACAAAACAAACATTTGAGAGCAGATCGCTTTACGTTGATTTTCACAATGATATGTGCGTCGGCCGTTGTGAAAGCAATGTCAAACTACACAGCGTAAACTTGTTTAGAAGATCACAAATGGACATTACAAGATGGGGTTAATTGCGACATCTTGTAAAGAACATGGAACTAACTTTTATTTAAAAAGTTTCTTGTGATCTCATAAGTCCCAAATCAGTGATCATCATTATCATGTGCCATGCCGGTTTGCCATGTTTAAATTCCACAGATGTCTTTGCCTATTTAGGTCACTTGTCATGAGTTTCTAACTATTCCTCGCATACCCACATTTCTAGAGGTTCAAGTGTTTTGTATCAATTCTACATCAGTCACACAGGCATACATTGTAAACACTTCAGCGCTGAAGCAGAAAGTTTGAAACGAGCAATACAAGTATAACCACGTATTTATTCAAAGAGATAAGTATTACATTTTACAGATGTGCTTTCCAAATAAACCGCCCGGCAGAATACTAGAATCAGAGGATTAAATAATCCGATTGTTTACCTTGAAAATTTTACCAACATATTTAAGTGATTAAGTGTCGTGGGATTATTAATCGTTTTAATCGATTTCCCGTATCTGCGATGGGTTTATATATCGCCGAAATGTTGACATTACGTTATGCTACAACATGTCTGCTACCACATTAACAACTTTTAAATCACAACAGTGACACACCCTTACTTTCCATTTTTAACCATCTATTTTTGTTCGGTCTAAACATACGTTTTGTTTGCACTGAATCTGTTCACAAATGCATGATTCATTGGATACCAGATCTCTGCAACATACCGAGACACGGAGAATCTCTACGCCAACATGATTAAAGTACAACTTATAAAACAATGGAAACTACTACAACATGATTAAAGAACAACTTATGAAACAGTGGAAACTACTACAACATGATTAAATTACACCTCATGGAACAGTGAACACTACTACAACATTATTAAAGTACAACTTGTGAAACAGTGGAAACTACTACAACATGATTAAAGTACAACTTATGAAACAGTGGAAACTACTACAACATGATTAAAGTACAGCTTATGAAACAGTGGAAACTTCCACAAAAGTTGTCTACAGAAAACTCTGGACAAAAGACCACCCTGGCAGTGTGAAACTGTGGAAACTTCTGCAAAAGTTGTCTACAGAAAACTCTGGACACAAGACCTCCCTGACCGTGTGAAATAGTGGAAACTTCCACAAAAGTTGTCTACAGAAAACTCTGGACACAAGACCTCCCTGACCGTGTGAAATAGTGGAAACTTCCACAAAGGTTGTCTACAGAAAACTCTGGACACAAGACCTTACTGACCGTGTGAAATAGTGGAAACTTCCACAAAAGTTGTCTACAGAAAACTCTGGACACAAGACCTCCCTGACCGTGTGAAATAGTGGAAACTTCCACAAAAGTTGTCTACAGAAAACTCTGGACACAAGACCTTACTGACCGTGTAAAACATGATGATTATCATTGAATGGCGGTCAGCGTATGCTAATGGACAAGAGCAATCGTTCTTAAACATCATGGTGTTCAGAGGTAGCGGGTTCAACCCCTACACCGGACAGTTGGACTAACATGTTGACTTCCCGCCCTTGACTTGGCGACGTAAATTACAAGTACTTCAGAAATCGAGGTGGGTTCTCCTGATGGCGAGGACACTTGTAATAGGGAAAGCTATTCCACACGCATATATCACCACCACACAAATATCAGTCCTGTGCACTAGAAGTAATAGCACGTGTATGTACTACGCTTGAGTTCAAGCAAGGCATGAAAAAACAAATCAAATTTCAAGGCGAGAACAGATAATAAATGATAGATTGCTATTAGGGCATAACAGATAAAAAGAAACAGGGAAATAGTCCCAAGGTTGCAGTGCCCACTCTACACACATTAACCAAAAAAGCGCATGTCTTTTCAGGAGTTTTCAGACACTTCCAGCTCCTATTGGCTGTTTTGATTCTATTAGGCACATTTTACATTGACAATGTTACCTTTGCTTTCTGAACGAGAACTCAACATGTAAGATTAACTTACCAGAGTGTGGAACGAACACACTACGCCGTCGTCGATAATGTACGTAAACGAATATGGCAACAACCAACATAATTACAGCAAAATCTGGACATACATTTCATAAACCTGAGAATATTTACTGCTTTTACTGGAGACCTTGACGTCGAGGTCTGAGTCTGGGTAAACACTTCTAAAGAAGAGGTTTGCTTTCAGTCTGTTGATTGTCCTTGCTTTCAGACATACAACAGTGAAGATAATATGTCAAACCTGAATAATTGTAATCTTACTTTGTAACATAGTTCTTTAGATAAGAGAAACTGTTCCAATGTTGTTGATTGCATCTTGACTTTTGATATTATTACTAAAATCATGTTTAACCACTAATCTGTAAAACAGAGATTCCATGAGCTTTGCCTACACGCCCACCCACCTCATGTGGCCAGAACTGATGCCACCAGACCCAGATCCCAGATTGGCTACCTTCACAATGACCAACATGGCGCCTCTACAGAGTAGCCTTTTTGAAGGTAAGGTCTTCCATGATACTTCTCACTTATTAGCAATGTGTATCTGGATGTAGGAATTATTATTATTAAGGGGAGTTGAGTTGAGCCATGAACCCAAATCACACGACTCTGGAAATTACCTACGTGCTCCATGCATACCTACAACAGCCAGCGCAGAGACAAAATACTAATGTTACCAGTAGAAGTTTGATTATGTTTTCCTATGGCCTTCCCTCGGAGTCCTGGGTAAGATCATCTGGTCACTCCATGCAATGTCATTCTCTCCAAACCGCGAAGGTCTAACTGTTACTCTGCACTATACACATGGGTTCCGACCACATCTGACTGATCATGCACCAATAACAAACCAAGTGTGGGTCAGATCTTAAGTTATTATTATTATTATTATTATTATTATTATTATTATTATTATTATTATTGGGGTGATCGGTGGTAGCATGTAGCTACGAATAAAACTGGTTACACTAAGGAACAGTTGTGACAATGAAAACAATATCTTCTTCTTCTACGTTCACCTTCACACATCAATATGATAAACGCAAAGAAAGCAGCAGTAAATTTAAGCTTGTTGCACCCCCCTAGATTTTGTCCTTAAATGGAGCTGGTGTCAGCCAGTAATAACATCTGATGGGAGATGCCTTGAAGAGATTAGAACAAGAATCGCCATGGCGAAAGTAGCCTTTAGCAAGTTGAAAAACATACTGACTGTCCTGTTCTTCCCCGAGAGGAGAGTGGGAATCAACAAGTACATCTTCAACTTATTATCTGTTGGGATTATTGCCTGACTTTAGTCTACACTCCTCTCTTCTGTCTTCCCTTCCATATATCTAGTGGTTTCACTCTCTCTCTGTTATTCTCTCAACACATACTCCGACAACAGTTTCTTTCAACAATAAACAAAAAGATTTATTAATAAAACTATGTCTGGTGTATGTATTGATTTTGTAAGTGTAGTTGATAGGGTGTGCTATGGTTGGTGTTAGAAAGAACTCTGCATGTCTATCAGCGGTGTTGTTTCTCGCCCATTCATTCTTCAAGATCACAGGACAGCACATCAAACAGGACAGAGCTCACCCGCGATTATCCGTATGCTTGAATCTGATGGTAAATCCGTTATTGAATTAAACAAAAACTGTTCACCACTGAGTCCCTGTACCGTAATAAAAGTCCCGTAAGTTTATGACTGCGCTCGAGTCTGTTTCATGACGGTGCATATCCAACATCGAAAAAACCACCACCTCGTCACAGTTATTCCTATTGTCTATAGATTAATATCAATGTCTCTAATTGTCTATTCTTTCTTCTTTGTTTACTCAAGGGTATTCCTCTTCATCTCTTCTCTTTCAGGGCCTTAGAGTTATATTCGTTTGAGCATACAGTGTTCTGTATTTATTTTAACTTATTTCTTTCTTCATCGTAAATATGTTCATATTCTGTTTTGTTCCATGTAAGTACTTTGTTTACTCAAGTGTATTCCTCTTCATCTCTTCTCTGCTTTCACTAGGAGAGTGGAACCTGGAAAAGTATAACAAATCCAGTGATAAGCAGCCGCCCCTTTCTACTACTTATGCAAGTGTCCTTCTCCAGCCATAATGATAAGGCTTCCGAAGTACATCCGCATAAGACATATGAATTCACCAAAGTCTAAACTATCCATAAATAGAAAGAAATGGTAATTGCTATTCACACACATCTATATTCCTATGCTAAACTATATCTAATATCTTTATACCTTATTTAGGCATCTATGTTCTTGGAATCGAAAAAACACTTAGCGAATAACACACTATTATCCCCTCTTTCCATCATTAGGGACGTGTATTTCTATTCCCACTCAAGAACATATCTCCTTCAGGTCAGTTTGGAACACACACTAAACTTACACAAAGAATCGACCCTCTTTATATCGGTCATTTTTGCCGCATAGTCCTTGACATTGCTGGACACCTCACATCCAGACTGCATTATCATTGTTAGTGGAAAATTACAGCTCGGGACCGTTTCACATCCATACTGCAATATGCTTGTCCAATAATACTGTCGGCCTTTGTCCCAAACGAATCTTTCCACTCGACCCTTTTACCTGCGCGGTTAGCCGGCCCCTTCTCCTGTCTTGACCTATAAACACATGCGCCTGGTCTCTCCTTTGTTAACCCTTCTCCTACCTGGGCAGTCGGTGTATGCAGTCGTCCCTCTGGGAATCATTAACTCTCAGTATTTCACGACATAGATGGATTTAATCTCTTAAGAGATTAGACCGCGTCGAATCTTTCTCACTGTAGGTTTGATTCCCATGATCCACAACCCTAATCTTCTTCCTCCGGAGCTAGATGTCTGGATAATAAATCTGCTCCTACATTTTCCTTACCAAAAATGTATTCCACTGTGAAGTCCAGTTGCAGCAACAACGTCCATCACATCCACCGTGCGTTGAGCTTCTGCGAAGTAGCTATTAACATCACGTGTTGATGATATGATTGGATCCTCACATGGCTCCCATCATTATCCAGTAGGCGCTCTAATTGACACCCTACTATACTACTCACGACTGAAACTAGTGTTGGCTCCTCGCTCCTGTACGTTCAGTCGACCTACTTTCGACTTGCGTCAGCGACGGCTCACAATACAGACGGATTGTCCCATCCTGATTGTAACACTGCTTCCATGTCCTCTTGGTTTCCCCCGGCTTTTCCTCTGGGGAGGTTCCGTCTCGTCCTCGATGGACCGAGTCGTCTTTCCCAAATCTCCTGGACTTTTGTTTCCAGGACCATCTTGGGCGATATTGTATCTGGTCAGCCAATCTTCGGTTGGAGTCCTGGGTAATTCTCGCTTTTCCCGACGTTACCCACCCCTTCTGAACTTGGTTACCGGTGAAACTTTCACTCCTGTCCTTTCCCTGACTTGTGATTTCCCTCCTCCTGTCGTTGGGTAAATCTGACCTATCACGTACTGTCCCATAGGCCCTCCTATGTTGTACTGGCGATCTCTGGTCTTCGTCTGGACTGGTAACCTTTGTCCCAATGGCTGCCATCACCATAAAGTGCGAAGCTTTGCTCCCGGATCTCTCTTCATATTTCCTAATGAGATGTCTAGGGAGATTTTTCTTCTCTTCCCCGATCCGTATTTTGTAGATGTTCTTGGACACCACCTTTTCCACAGGATAAGGTCCTTTCCATCCTACTTGGAGTATATTGGTCTCTGCTGGACTCCACACTTCCACTTTGTCTTCCACTTTAAGAGCTAGTTTCCTCTTAATTCGCTTATTGGGTGGGGCTTTCTGTCACTCCGAACAAGACTTCACCCACCGGCGTACATCTCCGGTCATTCCTGGCCAGCAATAATGGCCGGATATTTTCTGCAAGGTCTCTCTGACACCCATATGTCGATTCTCGCCTATGATGTGTCCACTCTGAAGAATGTGAGGACGGTGGGTCTCTGGAACCACCCACTGCTCGTGCAGGTTATCTCCCCTCCCAGCTCTCCGATAGAGTAGTTGATTCTTCAGAAAGTACTGTCCCCGTTCTGGTGGCTCAGCACTTCTTTGCAGCTTCCTGTAGCAAGGATGCAACGTAGTATCCTTCCTCTGGGCAGTATGCAATTCTCCTATCCCTGAGTTGTCGCATAGTGTCTCTGCCTCTTTTTCCTTCCCTTGCGATCCACTGACTACTGTTCCCTTGTGGGTTGGCTGTTTGGGCATCCCCAAAAAGACATATTTCGTGCCAATGATCATTGGGAATAGGGAGTCAGCTAATACAGCCGCAGGAATAATGCCCGTGACGTACCTGGATTTAATCTCCACCTTGGCGATTGGCAGCGTCATGGTAACAGCACTCCTCATTGCCGGCTGTATCTCTATGGTCTCCCCTGTAAGTTGGTCTGGGCTTACCAAGCTGGCGTCCACCACCGCTTCCCCATCCAAACCTGTATCGTAGAGACAAGCAACCTGTTGGCCATTGACTTCAATCAGTTCAACCGCAGGTGGTCTCTCTTGGTCCTGAGTGTCTTTCATCTCCTTGACCGTTTCCTTGCCTTCCTCTTTTAATTCCTCGAGGTTGGTTATGCAATTGGCGTCGTTTGCCTTGCATCCGCAGTCCACAGTATTATGTGTTGTCGACTGGTAGTGAGTGCACCCTGTTCCCTTCCTAGGTTTCCGTGTGTCCTTTTTGTTCCTTTCTCCTTCGCCGACCTCAGCCTTGTCTGTGATCACCGATGTAGGAATCACTTTGCATGCTGCGAAGTAAGAACTTTTAGGTTTCGATCTGCAGTCTTTGGTGTTGTGAGAGGGCACTTTGCAGAATGAACACCACTTCTCAGACCACTGTCGTTTCGCTGGAGAATTCAAGGTGTTCTTGTTTCCTTCCTTCACCTTCTCTGAACTCTCCTCTGTGTGCTTTATATAAGGTTCCACTTTTTCTCCTTCCCAGTTTTTAGGTTTCTTTTTCTCTGGTTTCTCCTGACCTTTGGTTTGGGTACTTAGTTCCTCCGCTTCACCATGTACTTCCACGAATCGTTCCGCCAGCTTATTCACAACATCAATCCGTTCCGCCCCTTGTTCTCCTAAGAAGGTTCTGAGAGGTTTCGACATTTGCTTTCGCATCTGGTCTACCACCATCATCTCTTCGAGACTCTCATAATCCCTCTTGAATTCCGCCAAGTCCATCCATTTCTGGAGATAGGATTTCAGCCTTAGACTGTAGGCGGCGAATAGTTCTCCCGGCTCTCGTCTAGCCGATCTAAACTTCTTCCTATACGTTTGTGCTGTGATGTCAAAATGTTTCATCAAAGCGGCTTTTAATTCCTGGTAATTATTTTCCTGTCCTGGTGGTAAGCGTGTGTACACCTCAAATCCCGACCCGATTAATCCCTGGGATAATTTAAGAGCCCACCTGCTCCTATCCAGTCCCATAGCGACTGACATTGCTTCGAAACGAGATGCGTACTGGTCAAAGCGTTCCTTAGACTGATCGTAGACAGCTAAGGGAAACTTCATGGCATGGTAACCATGTCCACTCATGTTGGTTGCCCCAGGTGAAGATGAACTTCCTTCTGCTGCATCTATTTCACCCTTAGTTTGTGTCTTGAGCTCCAACTCTTTCAAGCGGTATTCATGTTCCATTTCCAGTTTCTTGGTCTCCTGGTCCATTTTCTTGGCCTCTTGTTCCATTTCCAGTCGCTTGGTCTCCTGGTCCATTTCCAGTTTCTTGGCCTCCTGGTCCATTTTCTTGGCCTCTTGTTCCATTTCCAGTCGCTTGGTCTCCACCTCTATTCTTCTCACTTCCAACTCGGCCTTCCGCTCTTCTCGTTCCGCTTGACGAATCTCTCGCTCTCTTTCCTGGATGTAATCAGTTAGCTCGGACCCAGCTAAACCAATTGCCTCCCCGTTGGCCCTCAGTTCGGCTGTAGTTACTTTAGGAGTTGCCATAGTTAAAGCAGGTAAGTCAGCACGTTGCGTAAAGACACCTCAAGGCAGTAAAAAAGTACTCACTATACAATTATTATATTCCAATTAGACCCTATATCATGAATCTATCTAATATTATATATCTACAACACCACACAGTACATCACAACCATTCTCTCATCCACAAGAGGAGATATAGGATAAAGACTTATGTAGACGTGTGACCGTGTGACTAGGTATGTAATGTGTCTTACCACCTATCCACATTCACTCTGTCTGGAACTTTCTCACTGTAAAGTCACCAGCATTAATGAACTGTTTCTACCATAAATGTAATGGCACCATATATCCAATGGACGTCCTTCCATTAAAAGTCATCAATATATACTTCTTTTCCTTTTATTCCAATCAGTATGTCCCAACATGCAGGTACCCCTCTATGCATATGCCCTGTTATGCCCAGGTCATATGGGTATTTCTCCTACCCCGCTCGCTCCACCAATTATGTCCTGTTCTTCCCCGAGAGGAGAGTGGGAATCAACAAGTACATCTTCAACTTATTATCTGTTGGGATTATTGCCTGACTTTAGTCTACACTCCTCTCTTCTGTCTTCCCTTCCATATATCTAGTGGTTTCACTCTCTCTCTCTGTTATTCTCTCAACACATACTCCGACAACAGTTTCTTTCAACAATAAACAAAAAGATTTATTAATAAAACTATGTCTGGTGTATGTATTGATTTTGTAAGTGTAGTTGATAGGGTGTGCTATGGTTGGTGTTAGAAAGAACTCTGCATGTCTATCAGCGGTGTTGTTTCTCGCCCATTCATTCTTCAAGATCACAGGACAGCACATCAAACAGGACAGAGCTCACCCGCGATTATCCGTATGCTTGAATCTGATGGTAAATCCGTTATTGAATGAAACAAAAACTGTTCACCACTGAGTCCCTGTACCGTAATAAAAGTCCCGTAAGTTTATGACTGCGCTCGAGTCTGTTTCATGACGGTGCATATCCAACATCGAAAAAACCACCACCTCGTCACAGTTATTCCTATTGTCTATAGATTAATATCAATGTCTCTAATTGTCTATTCTTTCTTCTTTGTTTACTCAAGGGTATTCCTCTTCATCTCTTCTCTTTCAGGGCCTTAGAGTTATATTCGTTTGAGCATACAGTGTTCTGTATTTATTTTAACTTATTTCTTTCTTCATCGTAAATATGTTCATATTCTGTTTTGTTCCATGTAAGTACTTTGTTTACTCAAGTGTATTCCTCTTCATCTCTTCTCTGCTTTCACTAGGAGAGTGGAACCTGGAAAAGTATAACAAATCCAGTGATAAGCAGCCGCCCCTTTCTACTACTTATGCAAGTGTCCTTCTCCAGCCATAATGATAAGGCTTCCGAAGTACATCCGCATAAGACATATGAATTCACCAAAGTCTAAACTATCCATAAATAGAAAGAAATGGTAATTGCTATTCACACACATCTATATTCCTATGCTAAACTATATCTAATATCTTTATACCTTATTTAGGCATCTATGTTCTTGGAATCGAAAAAACACTTAGCGAATAACACACTATTATCCCCTCTTTCCATCATTAGGGACGTGTATTTCTATTCCCACTCAAGAACATATCTCCTTCAGGTCAGTTTGGAACACACACTAAACTTACACAAAGAATCGACCCTCTTTATATCGGTCATTTTTGCCGCATAGTCCTTGACATTGCTGGACACCTCACATCCAGACTGCATTATCATTGTTAGTGGAAAATTACAGCTCGGGACCGTTTCACATCCATACTGCAATATGCTTGTCCAATAATACTGTCGGCCTTTGTCCCAAACGAATCTTTCCACTCGACCCTTTTACCTGCGCGGTTAGCCGGCCCCTCCTCCTGTCTTGACCTATAAACACATGCGCCTGGTCTCTCCTTTGTTAACCCTTCTCCTACCTGGGCAGTCGGTGTATGCAGTCGTCCCTCTGGGAATCATTAACTCTCAGTATTTCACGACACTGACCATTAAAATGATGTCAAGTGAAACGAGAAAAATAGTGTTGATGTGCTACATAGAGCCTGTGCATTTGTATGGATTGATTGATTGATTGATTGATTGATTTAGGAACCGACATCCCAGCATTCGGGGCACTCCCATAAGCGTTCCGTCCCCATCCTCAGAAGCCAGCGAAGAGTTCCAACACCAATAGTACCAGTAGTAATCTGATTATATGTGCGTTTCGCCTTTCCTCTAAGCGTCATGCATCGGCCAGATCCCCTCATCACTCCACGCTGTCGCATTCTTGCCAGACCATGGTGATCCATTTGCTCCTCCGATGTGTACACGTGCTCCCACAAGACATGGATCTGAATAGACAATGGGCAATCAAGCTGAAAAACATCTGATGGCTGTGGAAATGTGGTTTCTGCGGAGAATGCAAAGAATACCATGGACAGACAGAAAAACCAATGACCAAGTACTACAAGAAACAAATGAAAATCATAATGAAATTTTTTTTAACATGTTACGAGAAGAAATAAATTGGAGAAAATCGTGACAACTGGCAAGATCGAGGGGAAGAGATAAAGGGGAAGACAAAGAAGTAAATATCTGGATGCCTGACCACGTGGCATGGTAGAGACAAGAGTTTACGGACGCAGTTCGTAATCCCGCATACCGCATTCGGAACGCAGCTGTGTTGGTATTTTATGAAATGGTATGGGTGCTGGTCGTTCAGAAAGCAATGGCAAACTACTGAACGTAAACTTGCCCCGGAATCACGAACAGCCAAAAAATGTTGAGGTTGACTGCTACGTCCGTAAAGGATATGCAACTAACATTTATAACTAATTGTGTCTGTACATTGTTTGGCACTTGTAGCCTGCTTTTCATAATCATTGTGTGCCGTGCTGATAAGCGTGGGCTGTCATGGTTCGTCGACTCACATCACCAGTTTTGGATTCCGTCTACGTTCTTGTCCCGATTATGCCTGACCGCCTAGCCATCCGGGTATTGATTTCTCTGCCTTTCTGGTGCTCTTTTCCCATCAGTGTAGTCAGTTGTCACTAAGTTTTCTAGTTTGTTCCTCCTCATAATTTGCTCAAGAAATATTGACTGTCTACATCTAATTTCTCTAATCAATTTATAGTTTTCCATTCTTTCGTGTAGAACTCTCTCATGAGTTTTTCTATCCGTTCCATTGAACTTTTTGCACTTTCTTCAGAAACCACATTTCCATTGCATACATGTTTCTCGTCTGTTTTACTTATTGTACATGTTTCACATGCTTACAACAATATAGGCTGAATATAACACTTTATAAGGCTGTTTTTTTTCTCACTGTATTTGATATAGGTTTAATATAGCACTTGAAGGTTATTTTCCTCACTGCCTTTGATAGTTTGTTATTGATAAATATGTTTTCCATACTGCAAAAGACTACCTTTGCTTTAGCGATTGTTGCAATAGTCTTCTCCATTACACTTCCCATCAGCCTGATGTCTTTGTGTTTTAGTCTCCATCACGATTTCTAGATTACTCATTCTGGACTCCCCAAAAAATGTTCGGCATTTTTCTACCTCCAAAGTTTCTAGGGATTGTTTTGCTTGCTTACGGATTGTCCATTATTCACACCTATACGTTAGAACTGATTCTATGATGTATTTGTACCAAAGAACAGCATTCTAGAAAATATTACGTTTCAATACAATAAAAGTATGGTCATCATCATCAATAATAACACAACCGACTTGTTATATTCTTGTTACTATCTGTATCTTTCTGAATTATTGTACCAAGGAACACAATTCTAGGTATGAATTGTACCTGTATTTCTGAGCTGTGAGTTCAGGTTGAAGGTTAGATCTAGCTACTACAGCCTACTTTTCCGAGCGTCTATCTGGTTTTGTAGTGAATTACATTAGCTTCTCCAGCGAGACAATGTCGCCATTTGCATATGACAGCCTGAATACTGATGTACACACAGCTTTTGGTTGTTGTGTCCCATTTCTCCAATTCTTTTGCTTTAAATGAATACGTTTTATGAGCTGTTAATTTGTTTTCCGTGTTGCAGAGTGGCACGATGCGATACGAAAGGCTCGTCGGTATGCTGTAGAACAATGTGGCATTCCTGTCTTCTTTGATTCAAGTGTGGCCCATCAGACAGAGTTCTCAACACACAGACTGAACAAGTCGGCTATGTACGTAGCCTCAGGTATGTGTATTTCTTCTTTCCCGTTCTTGTTGCCTTTCATTTCTCAATGGAGTAAACGCTCACTATCAACACAAGTCAAGCCTTTTGTAGCCTTGATAAAAACAGGCTGGAGTTTGCATCTTAAGTTTTCCACATGATGAGATAGGCCAGTCTCATACCAATCCTCTAAGTCTTCATGGCCGAATGGATAAGAACGCGTGTTCTTAAATATCCGGTGTGCTGATGCCGAGGTAAGGCGTTCAACACCTACACTGGACAGTTGGACTAAAATGTTGACCTACCTTCCTTGACTTGGGGTCTTAAATTACAAATACCTCTGAAGTCGGAATGGGTTCGCCTGATGGCGAGGGTCTCTGTTAATAGGGGAAGCTAATCCACACGCAAAATTCAGTCCAGCACTACAAGAAATAGTGTGTATGGACTACACTTGAGTTCAAAGCGAGCGAGCGCCAAAAAAAAAAACATCAATCCTTCATAGCTGTGTTTACGACAACTATGATAGGTTACAGTGATACTATTCTTTGCTTCTCTTATGGGCCCCGGTAACACAAGGGCGGAGGTGTAGATAGGCCGCATTGTAAACATGTTATAGCGACTTACGTCGCAAATGTGTTACCAAGGTCTTTAACCAAAGCAAATATTTCTCACAGATTTCGCTAAGAATAATCATGCAAATAGTGAGGAAGAAAATACAACCCGAAATAGGGGAACAACAATGTGGGTGTGTAGACGGCAAGGGTACATTAAATGTTTTTTTTTTTCTGAAACATTAATTGAGAGTTCGGTAGAAGGTAAACAAAGACTACACAAAGGCTTCCGATACAGTAAGATCTGTCGATATGATAAAGATGCTGGCAGATCTACAAATTGATGGGAATTACTGTAGACGTGTTAAAAACATATATTCAAACAACAAGCTGTCATTAACATTGATAACGAAGTAGGTCAATATCAGCCTATTAAGAGAGGTGTAGGTCAGGGATGGTTAATATTTCTAGATCTCTTTTTCCCTATACAGTGAAAATATTATGACAAATTTGCAGGATGTGAGATAAATGGCCATTGGGTGTCAAAAGAAATCTCTCGACAACCTCTCGGTCATAAGCAAGATGTCCCGCCTCTGATAAACCCATCTGGAGATCATCCGCCACATTCGGCACCCATCTTCTCTTTGGCCCTCCTCTTCCTCGCTTACCAGGCATATACCCCTCCATTATTGTTTTCTCCAAACTTTAATGACGTTTCAAGTGACCAAAATATTTCAATTTTCTTTGTTTTATCATCTTTAATAGCCAACCTTCTTCATTATTCAGCTCTTGAAGTGTGGATGCATTTGTTCTTTTCTTAATCCAAGATATTCTCTGAACTCGTCTATATCATTTATATTCAAAGGCATTTATGTGCTGTTCAGCTTGTTTAGTAAGTGTTCAGGTCTCACAGGTGTATGTTGCAATGGGAAAGATGCATGCTCTTAAAAATCAAATTTTTTGTAGTTCTATCTGTCCCACTCCACAATTTATTCAGTTGTTTTAATCTTTGAAGAGCAATAGATATTCGTCTTTTAATGTCTTTCATAGTGTCACCATTGTTGGTAATCAACGGCCCAAGATATTCGAAATTTTCCACCACCTCCAATTTTTCTCCAGCAGGGAATTTTATCGAATGCTAAACCCGTGATATCATGTACTGTTTTTACACATATTATAGAAGTTGTGCCAAATACTGAATGCGCGATATGATGCACTGTTTACATACATATTGCAGCGATTTTACCAAATTCTAAACCTATGATATTATGTACTGTTTATATATATATTGCACACATTGTACCAATATTAAACCTGAGATATCATGTACTGTTTATTTACATATTTCAGAAATTTACCAAATGCTAAACCTATGATAGCCTACACTGTTTATATACATATTGCAGCAATTTTACCAAATGCTAAACCTATGATATCAGTACTGTGTATATACATATTGCAGAGATATTACAAAGTACTAAACCTATGGTGTCATGTATTGTTTATTTACATATTGCAGGAATTTTACCAAATGCTAAACCTATGATATCGTGTACTGTGTATATACATGTTGCAGAGATTTTACCAAGTACTAAACCTGTGATGTCATGTATTGTTTATTTACATATTGCAGGAATTTTACCAAGTACTGACCCTGCGATAACCATAGGACGGGACATCCATGTACCATTCCTCTTCTGGTTTGCCGGATGCTGTGTGAAGCAACACTCCACAGTCACCAACAACATGGAGTATAGCAACAACAACAACAACAGTAACTACAGCAAGAATGTCACGTCGGGTGATATTGTCTTTGGAGATGAAGTTGTAAGAACAATTGTTGTACTTTTTACCTTCTTATATCATAGAATCGGCGTCTGCAGCTTAGGAGCACAGAACGCAGTTTCAAAATCCCGCATAGTAAGTAAGTAAATAGGTAAGTAAGTAAATAGGTAGGTAAATAGGTAAATAAGTAAGTAGGTAGGTAAGTAAGTAAGTACGTAAGTAAGTAAGTGAGTGAGTAAGTAAGTAAGTAGGTAGGTAAGTAAGTAAGTAGGTAGGTAGGTAAGAAGGTAGTTAAGTAAGTAGGTACGTAGGTAGGTAGTTAAGGAGGTAAGTAAGTAAGTAGGAAGGTAGGTAAGTAAGTAAGTAAATAGGTAGGTAACCAGTAAGTAGGTAGGTAGGTATACACCTTATACCTTTATACACCTTAAGAAAATTTGGGCATATGGTGCTAGACCCATATTTTATAGACTAATCAGCACTCGGTCGGTGATGTGGAAGATATCACCCCGTCCACCTTTACTTCCCAATATATTTTCTGGTACCTACTTTAGGCTGGGTCAACCTGGGAATCCATGGCAATATTTAAACATTCAAATCCACCTGGACGCGGATCGACCCCATGACCACCGGGCCGGCAGGTGAGCGTCTAGCCCCCCAGGCTATGGCATGTCCCCAATACCACACATCTAATTCCAGATCCAAATTGCTGAGCGTAATCTTGCCAAGAAATCAACGACAGCGGTAAAATGCTGGTGTTGACAGCGATGTCCTGTGAGGGATATGCGAAAGGGGAAAAATATTCCAGATCAATCGCGGGCGATTTGGAAGCAAAAAGCCTTGCGTTAATTTTTACAGTTGGCATAAGCGTCGGTCGTTCAGAAAAAAGGACAACTTACTGAGCGTAAAATTGTCTAGAAAATCACCAACAGCCAAAAAATGATGAGGCAGATTGCGACGTTATGTAAAGGACATGAAATCACCAGAGTCGTGGATCAGGTCTGTGTTCTTGTTTAGATTATGCCATGTGGCCAAGCCATCCAGAAAGTGATTTCTTTGCCTTTCCCTTACTGTTTTCTTTGTATTGAATACAGTATGTTAGCTATGTTATGTAAGCAATTCTTCTTCTCAAAACTGGCCAAAGACGTATGTCCCAGTCTGTTTCAAAACATTTAGATTACTCAGTTTTGCTGATCAAAGATATCTTACAGGTTGTCACATTTCCCACAACCTCTCGTCTCGTATATCATCATCATCATCCAGTGCCCTGCCAGCTGGTGGTGGCGTTCATGCCTCTCTACATATCTCGATGTTTGGTGTTCTGGATCAACTCTGCTGATGATATTCCTCCATGCCGCCGTCTCAATCCATCCAGCATCATTTCTCTTGACTTCTGCCTCTCTTTCCTTTGATCTTTCCTGTCGTGGCGATTTTCTCCAATGCTTCTTTTCTCATCACGTGGCCATTGAAAGCTATTTGCCTCTTTCTTATTGTTGTATATAATGTTATAATTGCATTAGCCGGTTTCAGGCACTTATTGTTAATTACTCTGGCAGTCCAAGGAATTCGCAACATTCGTCTCAAGAAACACATCTTCGTTGCGTCAAGATTCTTTCTAATTCGTTCATTCGCATTCCAAGATTTACTGCCATATAGCAAACCAAGATCTATATAGCACTTCAGCACTATTTTTCTAACATTCAATGATAGCGACTTATTGCATAAAATACTTTTAATTTTCTGAAATGCACCTCTTCCTTGCCCGTTCTTAATCTATGTAGTGCAGCTTCCATCTGCTGTTATAAATGTCCCTTCGTATTTAAAATTATCGTCATTCATAGCATGACCCAAACCGATGATTGCACCATATTGATGTGGGTCAGTAAGTAAACATAGGGCGCTTTTAAACGCCTTCAGACGCAATAGGCACATGAGGCTATACCCATATTTGTGTGGGACTCAGTGGTTGATGTTGTCAGTATCCCCCCGACCGCCTTTTCTTCTCAAAACATTTCCTGGGTACACCTGGCAGCCCAGGTTAATTAAACAAATGTGAATACGTATCGATGCGGATCGGCCCCTTGACAATTAGGCCAGTCGTGGAGTGTCTAGCCACTACGCCACCGGAGTGGCCATGTAAAATAATCCCTGCCTGGAGTGGAACGCCGGATCACATGGCTGCTTCAACAGCTTTAGTTACTGCGCCAGTGTATACCCTATTGTGATATATACGTCAGTTGTTTATCTGCATGGTGGTCTTGGTTATTTTCACTTATGGTATTTTCTCTGATGGTTTTTATTCGTTGACGTATATTTGTTTTCCTGATCTGAGAATCCTATCATGTGAGATGACAACCCATGGTAGCCCACGCTTTCCGTCATTGCACATGGCGATGATGATTATGCCGATGATGATATTTTTCTAACTGCATTGTGATGTGGCAACTGGCTGTTATGTAGAAAGTACATGCTATATGAATGCAGCCCGTTCATTGGTGTAGCCACTAAGACGCTAGCAATGGCATGTTCGCGGTCAGACCAGGATTCCATGCCTGTTGTCGTCGTTCGCTACGTGGGGAATTGATTGGCTACCTATTCGTTTATGCACTCAAACCCACAACATGTAAAGGACCTTAAACTTCACACGCCCACTGGGGGTTCTTGTTATGGCACATATTTTTCTGTGTGTGTATGTGGATGTGTGCGTTACCCCATGCATGTATGTATTATATGTGTGGGGGGGGGGGGGAGGGGGAGTGAGGGTGGTGGTGGAGGTGTCTGTGTGTACGCATGCATACGCATACTCATTATATATGTATTACTAGATTCAGTGCCAAAGAGTAGGTTTGAACCAAATAAAAATGGTTGGCGGGAAATTAGAAGTAGAGGTGTCACAGTATGATTTAAATGTCGTTAATATATGGTAATCGGCATGTATGTTGTATTATATATCAAATTAAACAGGGATGCATATGGAAAACTACTGTATATAAGCCCATGACAGATACGTTAAGTGGTTTAAGACAATTAATCATCCCTTGGCACCTATACAGTTACAGTGCAGCGAATGTTGATTTTTACGGTGCACACGTAAATATAAGGTCTCAATTTTACGGTGCACAAGTAAATATAACGGTCATTTTTACAGTGCACAAGTCAATATAACGGTTTCATTTTTCTATCCCCAGACAGACGTCACCGCCTTCTCCTTGTACATCGTCAACTCTGCGGGCAAGCACGTGATTCCCGCGCCAGTACTGCAACTGGAGATGTTGCTACAGGATGTCTACAAATCCGTGCCCTCTGACCCGGATGTGACGTTGTTCCCAGGTTTCGACAGTGCATGTAGTGACCTCAAAAACGATGCTTCTCACTGGTTTCTGAATTAACAAGGCCAGGTTGTGAGAAAGAAAACACATGTTCTATGAAGATATTAGACAATTAGAGTCAGCGTGAGCGTGGATTTTATAAATCGATTGAAAGCTGACTATTTCATGGAGAAATGTGAAATACTAATTTTACATTAATTATCATTTATATACTGTTATGATCTATGTATCTATCTATCTATCTATCTATCTATCTATCTATCTATCTATCTATCTATCTATCTATCTATCTATCCATCCATCTATCTATCTATCTATCTATCTATCTATCTATCTATCTATCTATCTATCTATCTTGCTGTCTGTCTGTCTATCTATCTGTCTGTCTGTCTGTCTGTCTGATATGTCTGTCTATCAAATCTATCTAATCTGTCTGTCTGTCTGTCTGTCTGTCTGTCTGTCTGTCTGTTGTTCGGTCAGTCTATGTGACCGTCTGTCTATCTATCTGCCTATGTCTTGGTATGTCTGTCTGTCTGTCTATCGTTCTGCCCGCCTGCCTACCTACTACTCTAAATATCTGTCTACATTTTGATTGTTTGTCTGTCTTTCAACCTCCCTCTGAATCCGCCTGTCTCCCTCTCTATCTGCAACTCTCTCTCTCTCTTTCTCTCTCTCTCTCTCTCTCTCTCTCTCTCTCTCTCTCTCTCTCTTTCTCTCTATATCTCTGTCTTTATATATATATATATATATATATCGTATAAACACCAACCACCTCCTGTTCCGGAGAGCATATGTACAATAATATCTAGGACAGAGTGGTTCTTTGCAACATCTGCTGGAGACACAAGCAGAGACACGTTTCTGTAAAAAAAATATGGTCAAGATACCATACCCACAGATGTATCTTCAAATCACTTGTACTCACATGACAATGTTAATGCTTCATACACTATGTCCATTCTAACGTACCATAAACGAATATACATAATCAGTATACATATGGATGTTTTATACGTTGACCTGTGCTGTGTTAATTACTTCAGCTTTAATTGCTAGCATATGTGTCACTTGAAAGTCAGTGTTGAGAGTGAACTACTTATCAAATATCATCCCACAATTCAAATGCATTGTTATAAATGTGATTTTTGTCAGAATATACTACTAAGTTGTGATACTGATTGCTTTCTACATTTCTTCCTTATACATTTTATAAACGGTTTGCATGTTTCTTCACATATTCTTTGCTTCTTGTGTATTAGAAAACAGATTAGGGTGTACCTAAGTGTCATAGATTTGTATAAAGGTTGTTAAGTGACCTCCCTTGACCATGTCGTTATTATCCCCCATTTTAGCATCAAGAAACTGTCAAAATATATATTTTATCACTGGCAATATAAGTGTTTTTCATTTCATTTAATAGGTTTCTCATTCATTTCTGTTCAGTCTCAATAATTGGTATGCTATTGTTGTTGTTATTATTATTACGATCATCAATGTTAATAAAGGATTATTTTGCACGCCTTGAGGCTTGAGATCTGAGGAGAGACTTGAACAGCTATACCAGCTGGCAGGGCGCATGATGATGATGATGAAGTGTATTGGGTATATAGTGCTAGCCCAATATTTATAGAAAATTGTCACGTGATGGACTATGCGGTCCATATCACACCCCCGTCTTTACTTCCAAGGCTACGTCTTGGTGCCCATTTTTGGCACCATGGGGGTTTATATCAGTCTTTTTTTAAATGTCAACCTGGATGGAGAATCGCACACATGAGAACTGGGCGGGGGGGGGGGGCCGCATGCTGGCCACTGTACCCTCGCAGCTGCGAGATCTGTGAGTCAAGTCAAATGTTGCCTGTCCTTGGCAAGACGCTACGATCAACCCCCGGGTTTGATTTTTTAGACAGTTTCAAGTTCAATATGTTGCCGTTGCTTTCTGAATGACACGTCAGCATTTAAATTCAGCTGACCGGTGTAGGAAATGAACCCACTACCTCCACCATCGGCTAGCAGGAATTTTGAGCGCGAGCACTTTAAACTATGTAGTCACGCTGACCTGAGATAACAAAAAAATACTAAACACCATATGTGTCACTCTAATGTAAGCCCAGATTGTCTAGCTAATCATTGTGTGTCTATCTCTATTGTTTGATGCATTGTTTGTAGAGTTGGAGTTAGTTGTATATCCTTTACAAGACGCCGCAGTCTACCCAAGCATTTTGGGGTTGTTTGTGATTTCTTGGCAAGTTTACGTTCAGTAGTTTGCCATTGCTTTCTGAACGAATCGGGACTCATACCATATTATTAAAACGAAAGCAAAGCGGTCTGGTACCAAATTGCAAGCAGCTGTATTTCGAACGCGGTATGCGGGATTACCCGCTGCTCCGTAACCCCTTCGCTACAAACATTGTAGTTAGTTGATCCCAGTTCAAATAATACTTACCACCATCTGTATCTATTTTAATCCCAGATTTTTCTAGCCAATCATTATGTGTCTATCTCTATTATTTGATGCATTCTAGTCAACCACATTTTCTTATTTTACTTTAGTTTTACAGATTCATAAACAGAAATGTGTATTAGGCTTATTATTATTATAGTCTCTATTCTTTATGTTTAAGTAATTAACTTTACATTCAAATCTTTTCGAATGCAAATTATAATTTGGGTTGTTGACTGACTTGACTGGCTGACTGGCAACTTGCCATCTTGACAGACGATAATATACTATTCCATATCACAGAGCCTGGTCAGAATTCAAAGACCATGTGTTGCCCTTGCAACATAATCCCTCTCTCGGCTTGCCTAGTTTACTCCAGAGGAAAGTTTACAGCAAATCAAGCTGCAGAAGCAGCCGGATCAGCAAAGCAATACTCTAACTGTCCGCCTGTCGGAGCTTCCATCCTCGACCAGTTGCCGACCAAGGCCTGGTCTGCCCTGCCATGACACTCAGACTTTAGGTTGCATTTCCTCGCACTAGGGTAAGGCTTGTACCCTCCCAATTGTGCTCCTCCGCCCAATGTCGTTGGCACAATGTGGGGTGTCGGGTTTGTCGATCGCCCCTCAACATACGACTACTGTTATACGGTAGCTGAGTCACATCTGACTAAGACCTGACTCCGTGGTAAAATCATATCTAGGTACATATTGTCAAAGTGTCTACAGCAGAGTCGAAAAACTGTAAAATAAAGTGCACATATAGTTATAGTGTTGAGTGAATAAGAAGAACAAATACAAGAACTATTCGTATTCCAAGATCAATAACATACAGAGTTTCTAAAATGTCGTACTAATTAAAAAGGAAATCCAGCTTTCGCCAAATTCTTTCCAAATATGTCCTTTCCAATGGACATGGAAAGTGATGCATTTTCATGTTGAGTTTATTTTTCTCCCATATGAATGTTATTAAAGTCTTGTTTATCATTTGCATGTTGTTTCTGATTACATAACAAATATGTTTTCAATGTCTAATGTCTCGTACTATGAACGTGGTAGGTTTGTTGTCAGACTCCATTATTCATTCACCAGTGGAATTTTTTTTGGAGACCCCTGGATTCATCCATGGTGGGAAGCAAATAAATATGTAAGTTACAAAGCGATTACCAGGCTTGTTCATGGGACACATTTTTCAGTCCCATCCCATCCCATCCCATGATAATTTATGCCTGTCCCATACCATCCCATCCCATGGGATTCCCATGATAATATTAATATGGAGTACAGTTCAAATATTGGCACCTTGCCGTCTTGACAGACGATAGTTTGGTACCGTGTGCTTAAAAAAGGCTTAATGAATACAACTCATGGCGGTGGCGAATGTGACTGATAATGCCAATTCGCAATGTAAATGTTCGTCCACAGTGGATGCATGTGAACACATGGTCATTTTCACCATCATGTACCATCTTACGTCTCAAACGCTAGGTGTGTGCTTTATCTGCAATCATTTTCTCCTTTGTCTTTATTCCATTTCTGATAGTTGCCCTTCATGCAACCCGTTCAGCGGCGAATTGCTCCCAATGCGCATTACCAATGCCTGTATCAATCATGTCCCGCTTACACACATCATTGTATCGTAGTACAGACCAACCCTGAGATCTCCTACCCATCTGTAATTCACCAAAAAAGATGTATTTTGGTACTCTACCATCATCCATCCTCCTAACGTGTCCTATACATCAAAGTCTACGAAGACTGAGCACGGAAGACACCAGTCACACAACCTGATCTTTCCAATACTTCAGTATTTGTGATTTTGTCTTGCCATTTAATACCAAGTATTTTTCGTATTTTTCATGTTGTGTGGACTCATCGATAAAGTTATGAGAAGAAATGAATTAGAGAACTTGGTGACAACTGGTAAGATCGAAGGGAACAGACCAAGAGGAAGACCTAGAAGCAAATACCTGGATGGCTTGGCCGCGTGGCATGGTCGAGGCAGAAACACTGAGCTGATCCACGACTCTGTTGATCGAGTGAGATGGCAAAACATGACCGCCCACGCTTACCGGCATGGCACATGATGGATGGATATTTCGCAGACACCGCATATGAAAGCTGTTTAAACGTTTCTCTTGGTGTGAGTAAATCAAATAAAATTATGGAATTTTTGAAAGTTTAGGTTTAGTGTCTACTAAATAGGACCATATGTACAAAGAGACATGAAAAACAACAGAATTTATTAACTTTAATATGCAAGAGTATTTTATTAAAACAAAGTTTAATCTAAATATGACAATTCACTGTCATTCTGACACTCTAATTCTGTTTCTGAGCCACTCTGCTCATTCAGCAAATTATCAATTTCCTGCTGATCGACTGTTTCTAATAATTCAGTTAATCCAGGTAATCCCTGAACCATTTCCACAATTTTCATCTTACATGCAAATCTGATATACACAGAGTTTATAACGAGAGCTGGTGACATCCGTTTTCGTAACGTACTCAACAACAATCCAGCTGCACTAAATAAGCGCTCTACTGCTGCTGAGGACACTGGTATGTCCAAAACAATTTTCGCACTTGCTTTTAGCAGTGGAAACCTATGTTCATTTTCCCAATAATCTAATGTTTGTGAAGCTGGTTACCGTAATTTTTGAAACATGGTGACTTCATCCTCAAGGCATTTGTTTCTGAGATCATCAAACTTAAGTGCTTTGTTTGGTGGAGAATAAAAAAAATAAGTCAAAATCACTTTTCGGCTTTTGTTATAAAATTCCTGCTACTTCACATACAGCAGATGATTCAGAAGAAAGATGTAAATCCTTGATGAATGAAATAACTGTTGGAACAACGGACTTAGAAAAAGCAATCCAACCATTGGCTCATTTATTGGTGTCCACGTTCCCTTCTTCTTAGTAACAACTAACTTGACCATGTCTTCTATTTTGGCTTTAATGTCAACTCCAGTAAGGAATGCTGCAGTAACTGCCAGAGAACTGCCGCAATATGGCCAACATTTTTCTCCAATAATTTTCTGAAAGTTCTGACAATATTTCTTCACCATGCTGCTGGAAGTTTCTTCGTCAATATCAACAATAACGTTGTACAACTGATAGTCTAGTCGGAAGTATAATAGCCAAATTAAATGAGATGTAGCACCATCAATGTCTAGTTTGCCCAAAACATAGTTTTGAATTTCTCACGTATGTACAGCATTCCTTTAATCTGAGCAATATTCGGAATGTGGTTTAAGAATTCTGCATCATCTTCATTATAAGTTAGTTAGTTAGTTAGTTAGTTAGTCGACAGATCATCCTCGTTGCACATCGGACCATTCAGTCCATAAGTGCTCGGATCCCCTCCTCAGCAAATCCCGCAGCGTGTAGCGGCTAACGACGCCAGTTCTGTGTTGGTTTATCAATCTTCTTTGGCTTCCTGCGTAGTGTTCTTGTTTGGCCACCCCTCTTTTAATTTGCTGCTCTCGCAGTCTGGCCATTGTTGTAGATTCACAGTCATCACTTGGTTCTTGCAAAAGTCTCACTTCTCGTAGAGCATTCAGAATGTCAGCCTGGTCCATGGCGCGTCCGCCCTCAACAGTAGCCTCACCTGCGAGCTTGTCAGCCCGCTCATTTCCTTGTACTCCCGCATGCCCTGGCACGAAGATGAAACTAATCTTTGTCAGCCGAGACCGCTTCAGAGGCAGCAACCATTCTCTTCGGATCGACCCCTCCTCTATCCTCTTGATCATGTTCATTGAGTCGCTAAGGAAACAAGCCCTAGTGAATGTCTGTGTCTCGAGCCATGTTATTGCTTTACTTACTGCCATGACTTCCATGGTCAGGCTACTTGTGGTTTCAGTGAAAGCACCAGAGTCCTCCTTCACAATTCTCCCTCCGGCCCGAGCTGTAAAGGCCCATGAGCTTCTCACATGTCGGATGACCGACCCATCTGTGTAGATGACCGCGTCACTGTCTAGCGAATTCTCGAAAATCAACGCTTGTACTTCAGCCTCAACAGCAGCCGGATTTTCTTGTCTGCATTTTCTATCTAGTTGGATGCAAACTGAAAAGGATGTGCAGAAGTCTGTTGGCACTTGCACCCACTCCTCGCCAGGTTCTAAGTCCTCAAGTGAACACACCTGTTGAAGAATGTCCTCGGCTTGACCCATCCACGAACGTCCTCTTTTTAACCTGCTGCCCTTCACCTTCCTAATTTCACTATGCAGTGGATGCTGTGTGTTTGCGTTAATTCTGAGGTAGGCGCGTGCCCTGCAAACTTGCATTCTCTCTTCAATGGTTGGAAAATCAAGAAGGTAGCGCATCGCCCTGCATGCTGTATCTCTTGTACATCCAAGAATAATGCGCATAGCTTCATTCTGTATCCTTTCCATCCTTTCTATCTGCTTATGGCTGACAGTCAGGATTGCCATTGCATACTCCAAAACAGACATGACCAGCCCCTCGTACAGAAGACATAGATGGCGCTGCTCACAGTTTGCTGCCGCCATCACCCGCATCGCTGCCAAACCCCGCTTGGCCTTTGTTATCACCTGGTCTATGTGCACATTATAAGCAAGGCTTCGATCAAACCGTATCCCCAGGTAATTCATTGCCTGCGTTCTTTCCACCGTCTCTGAACACAGCATTACAGTTGGTGTTGGATTGTTGACAATATGATTATTCAACGAGAACCAAGTCACTGTTGCCTTTGTTGGGTTGACCATTGCCCCAGCTTCATCACACCAAGTACTTATGCGATTGAGTTCGGTTTGTAGCTCCACAGCAACCTCCTCTCTATCCTTACCCTGACGATACACTAAAACATCATCGGCATATGACAATGTCCTGCCAGGTCCAGTGATCTGCTCACTGGTGATTCTCACTGTGTAGGCGTTGAACAGTACCGGAGATAATGGTGATCCCTGTGGTAGGCCAGGATATAGTGTTGTTGGTTCCGAAGTCCAACTGCCACATCTAAAAACTACTTTCCGTTGGAAGAGAGCTGCAGCGATCCAACTAAGGAGGAATGGACTTACGTTTAGTTCAAGAAGCTGAAACATTAAAAAATCCAGTGGTACTCTGTTGTATGCGTCCTCAAGATCAATCGCTGCAGCAACGGTTTCAGTGCCTGAGTGGAAACCTTCATAGACATCATGGGCAAAGACTGCTGCATTGGTCCAGGTTTCTCTTTTTGGACGGTACCCACCCAGGGTAGGTGGGAAAACACCTTGCCTCTCTAGTTGGCTTGATATTTTCCTGGCAATTACCTTCTCCAGCAGCTTGCCTATTGTATTCTGCATGGTTATAATTCGATATCCCTGAATTTTCTTGTGGTCTTTGTCAGGCTTCGGCAAGGGAATCAGTTAGCTGTGTAACCATTCCTCCTTGATGCTAGCACTCCCTATACTGTTGTTGTACATGTCTGCTAGTTTCTCTAGCTCATTGTCGGTACACCTATTTATGTCGTCGTATCTTATGCCATCAGGACCTGGAGCACTGTTTTTTGATCGTCGAAGCACAGCCTTGATTTCTTGCACTGTCACTGTGTCTTCATCCGAAGTGTTCTGGGCCTTGCATCTGTCTGAGGTGACCTCCTTGGCCAGATTCCGGCCTCCCATGTCTGTCTGGTTGCTCTGCTCAAGGTAGCGTTCAAAGAGGGCTTTGCCCTTGTCCTCGTCAGTCCTCTGCCAGATGAGGTCAGCACCTTGGAAGTCAGAAATGCTCTTATTCTTGACTACACCACTCATGCTTTTATGTAGTCGCCAGAACAATTTCAGTGACTTGTCTGTGCTTACTCTTTGACACACCTCTGCCCATTTTTCGCTTTTAACCACCGTGACCAGTTTTTTTAAATAGCTTACTTTTGTGTGCATCTCTCTTTCTAAGTGCAAGCAGGGACTAGGATGACCAGCTCTGTTCTTCTTGGCATTTTGCCATCTCCTTACAGCACTACGCTTATCCACCCAAGCCTTCTCCACCTCGAAACTCCACCACGGTGGCTGCTCCCAGCTTTTTTTCCTTTTCTTCCTGCCCTGAAACGTTCTGCGCTTGTCACGTCTTATTTTACTCACCACATCTTGCCCTGTACTGTCATACTGGAACGTCTTTACCTTTAGCTTGTGCTGCCTGGTTCTGCCTTTCTCCACCAATATGCTGCATGGATGGTGGTCGCTGCCATGGTGTCCTAGGACACCCCATCTACACACTGTAGTGAGTGAAGGTGAAACTAGCGCCAGATCAATAGCACTGTCCTCATCGCCTGGACGGCTTGCTGTCCTGGTGACACAGCCACTGTTGATACAAACCAGGTCGATGGTTTCCAGTGCAGTCTCGAGCTCCTCCCCTTGTGTATTGGAGGAAGTGTTTCCCCATGATCTGCCTTTAGCGTTGAAGTCACCACAGAAAATAACATTTCTCTCGTGGCCTAATATGCCACTTAAGCACTGCCACTTCTGGGCGTCCACACTCGCATTGCGGGCATAAACATTAACCAACACGAATGGTGTACTGGAATGAACTCTCAACGCCTGTATTTGTATATCGTCACTGTTCCAACTGGACATGTCTAGCTCTGACGCCACCATGCTGTCGCGAACGAGAATCGCCGTTCCCAGATGTCGTCTGTTATAGAAACATTTGAAGCCGGCAATTCGGAGTAGCTGATCGCCCAGTCTCGTCTCCTGGAGTGCTACAATGTCGTTCCTGTAAACTAGGGTTTCTAAAATAGAGCCCCGTTGTTTTACACTGGCACAGTTCATTATAAGTAATGCAAGTAATTTTTAAATGGTTATTGAAACGTTGGTAATATGATAGCCATTCACGTGTTACAGATTTTGTTGGTATGGAAAATGGCAACTGTGATGCCTTTGCCTGACGTGTATTGTAATATGTTTCAATAAATGAAAGTTGACCCATCTACTGATCCAGTTTATAAATTACGCCTCTGCTGAAGCTATCAGTAATGCAGGTTGATAACCTGTGCTCCGTGCAACCAGATCGGTGCGTTTCTGTATTGGTATCAAACCGTCCATAAAATGCTGCCGCCATGCTTGCTGCATTATCAGTACACACAAACAATGGAATGGAGAATGCGGCAAGAAATTCACGTGCAAAACAACTGTGCGTAAATTGTGCAGTGTGGGATTGATTACTATCAATGTTTATAAGAGACAGAGGGAAAGTAGTCCTTTCCCAATTTTGATCTAGTCCACATGCAACAATTCCCCCATATGGCAAAAGATATGTTTGTCTTGCAGACCAGAAGTCAACTAATCCCGAAATTACACATTCTGGATCTTGTGCCATATTTTGAAACAATTTTTGAAACTGCAGTTTGGCCAATTTTCCTTGCGCCAAAGTAGAACGAGTCTCTGTTTGCCGTGATTGGTGTAATTATATACCTTGTTTGCAGCGTGAGGATAAAAGGCTTTAAAAAAGGTAAAATTAAAAAAGAAAAACAATATTAAGCGTAGCTCTGACGAAGATCAAGTTGCTATGACATGGCTACTGTCCCATGTGTCCATGGGAAATTCAAATGTGTGCTGTCCCATCTCATCTCATCCCAAGGGACGTTTCCCATGGGATTCCCGTGAGAATCTCATTCCCATGGACAAGCCTGGTGATTACTGATGTTGAAATATCCAAATAGATCTAAGTTCGCACTATGGCAGATAATAAGCAGTACTATGCTACCATTATCAAACTCGGATATTATCATACATAGGCAAAATGAAAACGTGGGACGAGATGTCTGAGAGAGTTGCTATATGAACCATATGTCACAGAGTATGAAATGATGCTATTAGACAGACATTGGGAGTAACGCTTCGTGCCACATACTTTGACAGGCAGACAATCAAATGATTTGGCATCCCGTTAGAATGAAACACTACCAGTTACCAACTATGGCGCTAAACCAACGAATATCAGATACAAGAGCACGAGGGCACCAGAGAAGAAAATGGATTGGCGGCATAAAAGACAGTTGTGCATACACATATTCACATTATCCAATGCCATGCATCGGGCCCTGGGATATCCAATATTCCTTCTCATGATGCTTGACGACAAAATTGATGGTAATGATGCCAATGATAGACCTCCATCCATCTCATGGCAACCTCTACTATCCTTTGTTTTCTCGTGCAATCCTCTCCGGGTCTTTCTCATATTACACATGTATTTTTTAACTGTGTTCTGTATAGGTATACATGATTGTGTCTTCTCATATTTACTGTCTTGTGTACCCCTGAAGACAAACATACCAGGTATGCTTTTAAGTGGCTTTCTAAATGTCTATCTAGCCATTCTTTTGGTTCAATAAAATGTATCTATTTCTCTCTATGAGCATCATCACGGATGATTATGTTATGTCATCTGGGTCCTTGTATGCTGCAAAGTCAAATGTTGGTGAATGCATTTTATTATATATTTTTTTGGTTATCCATTTTTTTAAATGAATACATTAGTACTGTCGTGATGTTAGAATTAGATATTCTAAGTGCAGCACATATTTTCCCATTTCTCTTTTAATTTCTGTTTATTTCCTAATATTGTCCATGGTCGTTTCTTATACATGTTTTCATGATGATGTGAATAATGAGAATGATGGTGATGAGAATGAATAATAATAATAATAATAGTAATAATAATAATAATAATAGTTCTGTCATTGTTACTGCTAAATACACTACGATTACCGCTAAACACACCACGGCTACCATCACTGTTACTACTACCACTAATCCTACTACTGCTAAAACTCCTCCTACTACAACTACAATTATCACTAGTATTGTTACTACTACTACCACTAAAACTCCTCCTACAACAACTACAATTATCACTAGTGTTGTTACTACTACTACCACTAATCCTACTACTGCTAAAACTCCTCCTACAACAACTACAATTATCACTAGTGTTGTTACTACTACTACCACTAATCCTACTACTGCTAAAACTCCTCCTACTACAACTACAATTATCACTAGTATTGTTACTACTACTACCACTAAAACTCCTCCTACAACAACTACAATTATCACTAGTATTGTTACTACTACTACCACTAATCCTACTACTGCTAAAACTCCTCCTACTACAACTACAATTATCACTAGTATTGTTACTACTACTACCACTAAAACTCCTCCTACAACAACTACAATTATCACTAGTGTTGTTACTACTACTACCACTAATCCTACTACTGCTAAAACTCCTCCTACAACAACTACAATTATCACTAGTGTTGTTACTACTACTACCACTAATCCTACTACTGCTAAAACTCCTCCTACTACAACTACAATTATCACTAGTATTGTTACTACTACTACCACTAAAACTCCTCCTACAACAACTACAATTATCACTAGTGTTGTTACTACTACTACCACTAATCCTACTACTGCTAAAACTCCTCCTACAACAACTACAATTATCACTAGTATTGTTACTACTACTACCACTAATCCTACTACTGCTAAAACTCCTCCTACTACAACTACAATTATCACTAGTATTGTTACTACTACTACCACTAATCCTACTACTGCTAAAACTCCTACTACAACTACAATTATCACTAGTATTGTTACTACTACTACCACTAAAACTCCTCCTACTACAACTACAATTATCACTAGTATTGTTACTACTACTACCACTAAAACTCCTCCTACAACAACTACAATTATCACTAGTATTGTTACTACTACTACCACTAATCCTACTACTGCTAAAACTCCTACTACAACTACAATTATCACTAGTATTGTTACTACTACTACCACTAAAACTCCTCCTACTACAACTACAATTATCACTAGTATTGTTACTACTACTATCACTTCTAACAGCTACTACCGACATTACTGCTAATTTATTAATGACTCCAGCCTAATTATTCTGCCTAGTGTTATAAAATCAAAAGCTAATCATAAACCGATGCAGATTAAAACATCGGTGAAGAAAGAAAATTCGATGAAAACAACTGACACGCAAATTTGAAACAAGAACATGCTCCACAGCACATCCTGGATCGGAAATCAATGTTAATTAGTTAATTACTTAGTTTAGTTTGTCGACAGAACATCATCCTTGCACATCGAACCATTCAGTTCATAAGTGTTCGGATCGCCTCCTCAGTGTGTAAGGAGTCTGTAAGAAAACCACACACAAAATAACAATAGAAGAAGAACCTTGGAGATTTAACTAATTAAAAAAAAAGGATAAGTCAGAATATAAATATGTGTAGGTTAATTTTTGTGTCTTGATGCCTCAAGGAGAAAGTGAAGATTTCACAATTATTGCTGCTGTTACCTTTTCTTTGTCATCATATGTTTCTTTTTGTAGATTTAGTGCCATTGCATTTTCTGTGACAAGCATTTGACGTAAGTTAACCGATTCAGTGCCAAACAAAAAGTAAGCTTGGACCAAACATAGTACTTAATCAAATGAACAAGTATTATCATGTCAATTTCAAATAAAATCACTGCGCATTGAAATTACGGAAAATACTACTGAGAAAAATACACTATGATCCTAGTATGGCGATATATCGTCCTTCTATTCAAAAGAGTGGTCGCATTTGGCGATATATTATCCATCGGCATTGATTCAGTTAATAGTTACGTCAAATTCTCATTAATTATGACTATGAAACACGCTGTTCTAATTCTTACCAGCAAGCGTGAAGTTATCTCCTCTGTTCATTAATAAGGTCTTATATTTTAATATCTGACTCTGTTTTATTACTCTAGCATTAAACAATAACTCCAAGCAATATAGTTGTTCTGAGTCTGAATTTATTTGGTTTCGACAGTGGTAAAGTACAATTGATACACATACACAGTTCAACTATGCATATAATACTGTTTGAATCTCCTTTGAAGGACGCTGCCATCAACCTTGAATTTCTAGTTAATTTTAAGTTCAGAAGTTTGTCATACAATAAGAGCGCTATCTTAAACTTTCCATGCACTCAGTGTGGGTCAGGGGGTTCAATCCCTACACTATTATTAGGTTGTACTTATACGTTGACTTCTATTTCAGAAAACAATGGCAAACTGCTGAACCTTGCCTTCATCCTTGACTTGGGGACGTAAATTACAAGCACCTCAGTAGTCGGAGTGGATTCGCCTGATGACGAATGACACTAGTAATAGTGAAAAATAAGTCCAGTGCACTAGAATTAAGAGCACGTGTATGGACTACGTCTGAGTTCAAAGCGTGTGAACTCCAAAAACTATTTGCCTAGAAAATCAACCGGGTATTGATCGCATAGTCATACAATATTGTGAATAAAATAATAGTAAAAGACATATTTGGTAGTTGGTCTTGTGGTGCCACATGCACTAATAAGATAACATTATTAGAGTTGACGGCACACACAAAGCCCATGCAGTTCGGAGCCTCCATGTAAACAGATCAAAAAGGTAAGGTAACGTGCGGCAATAAAAGTGCTGCTACTCCTGATACAATTACTACATTTACGTATAACAACCACGACCACTACTATCATTACTTATTCTATTGTTATTATAATTGTGTACTCAAACTTGCTATTTGGTTATTTTAGCCAAAAATAAAAACACATTACAAAAGCGACCGTCACCTTTACTGCCAGTACCAACACTACTACCACCACCTTACCACTGACAGCGCACCACATTACTACAAATACTACCATCAATACTGCTGCTACTACTTTTACAATTAACATCAATACTACTGTAGCAAATATCACTATTACCACCACCTCAATACTGCTAACATCACCACATTACTACTGATACTACCCTCACTACTACGGCTACTACTATTACATTTATTAATACTACTACTGTCGCGATCACAACTATTACTACGTCTACCACGATCATCACCACGACAACCACTACTGCTACTTCTACCACGATCATCACAACCACTACTGCTACTTCTACGATCATCACAACCAATGCTGCTACTTCTACCAGAATCATCACCACCACCACTAAAATTAATACTACTACTACTACTACAACTAATAATAATAATAATAATAATTATAATAATAATAATACCACTACTACTACTAATATTACTACCACTAATACTACTAATACTACTACCACTACCATTACTACTACTACTACTACTACTAATACTAATACTAATACTACTACTACTACTACTACTATTACCACTACTACTACTACCACTACTACTAGTGCTAGTACTTCTCTACTACTACTACTGCTGCTAATGATACTACTACTACTACTACTACTACTACTACTACTACTACTACTACTTCTACTACTGCTACTACTACCACCACCACCAGCACCACTACTACTACCACCAGCACCACTACTGATGCTACTACTACTACTACTACTACTAATAATAATAATAATAATAATAATATTACCACTACTAATATTACTAATACTACTTGTGACGAAGTCTCCAGCTTCCCCATCCTCTTTTGCTTAAATTGGGGAAGAATCCCTTAAAAACACTTATGTAATTATATAAGAATCTATATCCGTTTTTATTCCTATTTTTCTATGTATAGATAGTCCATAGCTATAGCATAAATCTACTGCTAATTGACGTTATTAGTTTAATATGAAGTAATACGGTACATTAGGATTGAGGGAGAGGCTGAATTTACAAAGTAGTGTACCCAGCCAAATCTATAAATTTGGCTACGACTATTTCACAACTCGGTCGGCGAAATTACGACAACGAACTCCCTGGAACGACTGACTTCCGGTCAGGGAAGAGATACGAAATTCGGCCTTTCGCAATCCAGACGTCGGTGTAGAAACAATCTGCCAGTCGCTAGGCTCTATAGAATACTTACAAAGTGTTAAGAGTTTTAGTTAAGTAGTATCTTTGGCGCGTATTACGGCCATAAATATATTTAGATATATTAGAGAGATACCTAGAGCAAGTTTTCGTACCCGACAAAAGTGGTCAGAAGATTAGAAGGATTTGACACCTTCAGCGCCAAGCTTTAGATGCGCCAACCTGTGTGACTCTTTGAGAAGAACCACTTACCACCATCTCACTTATGCCTACTAACTAGGGTTTACACTCACTGTGTAAGCTGGAGAATCAGAAGATAAGTGGCCAAACTTCCCGTTGGCCACCACCATCAGCATTCAACTCAAAATATACTATAGGCCAAAGAGTTTACTTCAATGATTAGACAGTTTAGTAGATTCAAACCATAATATTAGATATTCAATAGAATAGAGGGAAGTGTACCACCCATTTCATGTACAGGGCTGCCTCCAGTGGAGCACCCAAAGTGTTATCATATATTAAATATTAATGTGATTTTAATTTTTCAACCTCTAGTTGTTACCTCAGTAACCTTAGTCATAGCAGTGTGAGAAGTTACGAAAGTTTGTCGCTTTTAAATATTTTACTCTGTCTTTCTCTGTGTCGGTGAGAGTGATTAGAGTTTGGGGGCTCGAGCTTTGTTTTATTTCAGACTGTCTGTATCAAACCAGTATAGTTGTACGCCATTCCTGTCTGCCTGAACACTGTCAGAAGATTAGACTTGTTCTGGGACCTGTACTCCATCTAGAATTACGAGCTATTCAGTCTTGTCTTCTCCAGTGACTTATTTTTCTATTCTTAGAAAGTCTATCCGCAGCAACTTTGTTAGATTCCTTATCATCGTAGCTGGCGCTACGCTACAAGTGGTTGGCTATCGTCCGGGATAGATAGTTCAAACTTTCAATCTTCTTTCACTAGAGATTCTAGTAAGGTGTTGCCTCCCATTAGATCTCAATATTAAACTGTACTAAGTAAAACTAGAGAAATTAATAGTCACAATAGGTAGTATAATATAGCATAACTAAACCCTAAGATAGCCAATATAATATATAACATACTAGATAAAGTACAACATAACATAATATAACATAATATAACGTGGTTCCAAAAAGTTAGGGCCAAAATCATAAGTGAGTGTGGGCTGACGGGTAAGTCCCTGTGTTGTATCGTCAGTTGTGTATGTGCATACTGTCAGTGAATTTATTACTTGCATAATTTCAGGACAGTTCACTTTGTGGTGAGTAAGGGTATTTCAGGGGGCTTTGCATTTTCCCAACTCTGTTACCAATCAATATGTCTTTCGAAAAGCCACCTACGACAGAGGAGCTGAGAGAAGAAGGTACTTTGTTAGGGTATGAAGGTGTCAAATTGGGCAAGTATGTAAAAGAAGCAGAACGAGAGTGGAGAAGGGAACAACGGGGCATCATTAAGGAAAGAGAGAAGGAAGCAAGAGAGGAAAGAATTAGAATCGCAGAAATTGAATCTAGAGAAAAGATGCAGATGCGACAAGCTGAAATAGACCAACAGCTGAAGCAAGCGGAACTGGAAATGAAGAGGTAAGAACAGTTGAGACAGCATGAATTGGAAGTCAGGAAATTGGAGTTGCAAAATCCTGATGCGTCCAGGTACAGTAGTGCTAGTTCTCCCCATCAAATTAGTGAAATTTCTTCAGGACCGTCTCTCTCCCAAGGATCCATGAGCTTCCCACTGGCCCACTTCAACCCGAAGGAGCATCAGATGGATGAATACCTTGATCGCTTTGTCGCCATGTGTGAAGCGTATAATCTGCCTAAAGAGAGATATAATATCAAACTATCCCAAGGACTCCGGGGTCCGGCTTTTGATGTATTTTCAAAGCTTCCGCCTGGTCTTGAGCGGGACTTTGATACCCTCAAAAATGCTCTCTTACAAAGATTTGAATTAACGTCTGAAGCCTACAAGCTGAAGTTCCATACAGCCAAAAGATCTCAGGGAGAATCATTTGCGCAGTTCGCCTCACGACAACACACGTATTTTACGAAGTGGGTAGGACTGAGCAAATTTGATACTACCTATGAGGGGCTACAGGAAATGATGCTTGCAGATCAACTCAAAGAGGGTCTCCCGAAAGCTATCCAAATGTTCATAGCTGAAAATGGTGGAGTTAGATTAGAAGAGATAATTTCATTAGCCGAAAGGTATTTAACTGCACATGGTGAGGCAGGTACTGCTAAACCTAGTCATACGGATAAGGCCCAAAATAATCCTTCAAATCACAAGAGTTACCAAACAAATGACTCTTCAGGTAAAGACACCAGAGGGCACACTGGAGGTCCACGCCAAAATCCAGGTTTTCAAAACCCAACTGCACCAAAACCACCAGCAAACAACAGTGGATGGGGTAAACCTTATTGCAAGAATTGCAAAAATAATGATCACCACACGAGCGTGTGCAGGAATAAACCCCCAACCCAGTATGCTGCGTGTATGACGACGGGGGTGAGTACCCGAAAGAACATAGAGTCAAGTAATGTAAACAGACCTCCCACAGTCGAGACTATTGTGGTTAACGGTAGTCCGGTGCAGTGTCTCTATGACACGGGATTGCAATATGATGCCGTCATAGCTAGCCAGTTAGTGAAACCCTCACAGCTGACCGAAGAAACCGTAGCAGTTACGGGTGCTACCAGGAGTTCCCAAACTATTACGGCTAAAATAGCTAAAGTAAGGGTGAATTCCAAGCATGTCCAGGGTATTATTTCAGCTGCGGTGCTTGAAGATCCCATATACCCATTCATGTTAGGATGCAAATATGTGTATTTAGGGGAGCCTTCAACACCTATAATAATGGCTGCAGTAGAGATCCGAAGTCAGACTGCGAAGTCGTAGCCTGCACTTTTAATCAACCCACTACCTCGGGAGATTAGGGCTGCACAAGCGGAATGTCCCACCTTACAACCGTGTTTTCGCAAACTGCCAAAAGCTAGAAATCCACCCGTAGCTACGTGAAGGACAAGTTGTTATACCGTAGAGCTGGAATTACGGGGACCGACCACGGGCAACGTGTCGTGCCGAAACCTTATCGGGACCACATCTTACATATGGGTCATACGATATCTTTCAGTGGGCATATGGGGGAAGTGGCCACTACTCAACGTATTTCTTGCCACTATTTTTGGCCAGGGATGACGGCTGATATCTACCGGTGTGTCAAGTCGTGCCCGGAATGTCAACGGGTCTCCCCAAAGCATTGGACTGCGCCGGTTACCTTAGGGGAAATTCCAATATTGAGCACACCGTTTGAGCGAGTTGCCGTCGACATTTTAGGTCCTCTGCCTCGATCTAGGAGGAAGAACTCGTATATCTTATCCCTGGTCGATAGATGCACGATGTGATCTGAAGCCATACCTCTCCCGGGAATTGACTCCAAGAAGGTAGCTGATGCCTTTGTGAACATTTTTACTAGGGTCGGTTTTCCGAACCAAATCTTAACCGATAATGGGTCGCAGTTCCGGGGGAAACTTGTGGAAGAGGTTTTCACGATGTTTCGGACGCGCCACATCCATACCAGCCCTTATCACCCTCAGTCAAACGGGGCAGTGGAGCGGTTTAATGGGACCATAATGGCTATCCTGCAAAAGTTAGCTCAGGAAGAGCCAGAACAATGGGATGAATACCTTCCAGCTGCGCTTTTTGCTTACAGGGAGGTACCGCATGCTTCCACGGGACTCCCATCGGCCACGTTACTATTTGGTAGGCCTATTAAAGGACCATTAGAGGCCTTGATGAGAACCTGGACAGAAGATACCGTTGATGAAACCGTCATCACCGCTTCATACTATGTAGGGGAACTAAAAAGAAAACTGGAAACGGGGTGGAAATTGGCGAATTCTAATCTCCGGCGTGCCAGAAAGAAACCTGCCTCCTATTACAACAAGAAGGCAAAAGAGAGAGCGCTAGAGGTAGGCGACAAGATCTTGTTATTATTGCCGCAGGGAAATAATAAACTGGAAATTAGTTGGCAGGGTCCTTTTCCCATCCTAGAGAAGGTCTCCCGGACTAATTATAAAATTTCTATTAGGGGTAAACCCAAAATCTTCCATATCAACTTATTAAAGAAATATGTGGAACGAGTAGGTGAACAACCGGTACATTTGATGGCACTGTCGGTGGCAACTGAGGTCGAAGGTGGAGAGGACTCAGGGGTGGAATATCCCCTAAAACCTCAGGCGACACTGAACGATGTCTTCATCAACCCTGCCTTGGAGACGTCCGAGTCAGAGAAGATGAGACGAGTTCTAAGATCTCATGCCCCGGTGCTAACAGATAAGCCCGGCCGGACTAAACTGGTCGAGTTTGACATGAAACTCAGTACCACGGACCCAGTCCGCCAAAAACACTACCCGGTTCCGTACGCGAAAAGGGACGCGTTACAGGAAGAAATAAAATATCTTCTTAAGGAAATGATTATTTCGCCATCCGAATCTCCGTATAGCGCCAGTGTCGTACTATTAAGAAAACCCAGTGGCGAGCATAGACTATGTATTGATTACCGCCAATTAAATGGGGTAACAGAATTCCAAGCTGAACCCTTACCCGACCAGGGACTGTTATTTGCCAAACTTAATAAGGCTAAGTATTTTTCAAAAATTGACCTTAGTAAGGGCTATTACCAGATCCCGGTAAGGAAAGAAATTCGGCCATATCTAGCCTTCAGCACCGCAGATGGGCATTATGAATTTAATGTACTACCGTTTGGGTTAAGCAATGCGCCGGGGGTATTCACCCGTATGATGAGGGTACTGTTAGAGCCCTTACAAGATCCTAACATTAGCAACTTTATGGATGATATCCTCATTGCGTCAGAAACGTTTGAGGACCATCTACAGTCCCTCGACAGGCTGTTGGGAAGATTAGCGGAGACGGGATTGACTGCTAGACCTACAAAATGTCAGCTCGCCTTTAGACAGTTGGAGTTCTTGGGACATACGGTAACGCAAGGACATATGCTCCCGGAACAGAAGAATATTGATAAGTTGTTGAAAGCGGCCAGACCCAGGACAAAGAAAGTTGTAGGATCCTTCGTATCGTTAGGCGGGTTTTATCAAAAATTCATCAAAGACTTTAATGTGCTTGTGGCACCATTGACTGATGCGACAAAGAAAGGGGCACCAGAGCAAGTTATGTGGACTCCGGAATGCGAAGAAGCATATACAGCATTGAAGGACAAGCTTACAGATAAACCCATCTTACAGTTACCAGATTTATCTCGCCCATTCACCTTGAGGTCGGACGCGAGCAATGTGGGAATTGGGGCGACACTTTTACAACATGGTCGGGAACAGGCAGAAATGTTATTCCCTGTGGCGTACTCTAGCCGTAAGCTCAATGTGGCATAGAAAAATTACTCTACCATTGAGAAGGAGTGCTTAGCCTTGGTCTGGGCTATTCAGAAGTTCCAACCATACTTGTATGGGACAGAATTCACCGTGCAAAGCGACCACCAACCCTTAATGTTTCTTGCATCATCGAAACAACTGAACACCAGATTGATGAGGTGGTCTTTGCTACTACAACCGTATGCGTTTAGAGTAGAATACATCCCAGGTAATCAGAATGTAGGGGCGGATTTCTTAAGTAGGCATTGCTCTACTGAAGAAGAGGGGGAGACTGGTTCATATGTCCCATGGTTGTTGGAGTAAGTGCCAACAAAATCTGATGGGTGTGCTGGAGGGAGTAAAGTCCGAGTTCTCGAACTTTACTTTCAAAGGTGGGCACATGTGACGAAGTCTCCAGCTTCCCCATCCTCTTTTGCTTAAATTGGAGAAGAATCCCTTAAAAACACTTATGTAATTATATAAGAATCTATATTCGTTTTTATTCCTATTTTTCTATGTATAGATAGTCCATGGCTATAACATAAATCTACTGCTAATTGACGTTATTAGTTTAATATGAAGTAATACGGTACATTAGGATTGGGGGAGAGGCTGAATTTACAAAGTAGTGTACCCAGCCAAATCTATAAATTTGGCTACGACTATTTCACAATTCGGTCGACGAAATTACGACAACGAACTCCCTGGCACGACTGACTTCCGGTCAGTGAAGAGATACGAATTTCGGCCTTTCGCAATCCAGACGTCGGTGTAGAAACAATCTGCTAGTCGCTAGGCTCTATAGAATACTTACAAAGTGTTAAGAGTTTTATCTTTGGCGCGTATTACGGCCATAAATATATTAAGATATATTAGAGAGATTCCTAGAGCAAGTTTTCGTACCCGACAAAAGTGGTCAGAAGATTAGAAGGATTTGACACCTTCAGCGCCAAGCTTTAGATGCGCCAACCTGTGTGACTCTTTGAGAAGAACCACTTACCACCATCTCACTTATGCCTACTAACTAGGGTTTACACTCACTGTGTAAGCCGGAGAATCAGAAGATAAGTGGCCAAACTTCCCGTTGGCCACCACCATCAGCATTCAACTCAAAATATACTATAGGCCAAAGAGTTTACTTCAATGATTAGACAGTTTAGTAGATTCAAACCATAATATTAGATATTCAATAGAATAGAGGGAAGTGTACCACCCTTTTCATGTACAGGGCTGCCTCCAGTGGAGCACCCAAAGTGTTATCATATATTAAATATTAATGTGATTTTAATTTTTCAACCTCTAGTTGTTATCTCAGTAACCTTAGTCATAGCAGTGTGAGAAGTTACGAAAGTTTGTCGCTTTTAAATATTTTACTCTGTCTTTCTCCGTGTCGGTGAGAGTGATTAGAGTTTGGGGGATCGAGCTGTGTTTTATTTCAGGCAAAGTAGCTAGACAACCTTGGCAGACTGTCTGTATCAAACCAGTATAGTTGTACGCCATTCCTGTCTGCCTGAACACTGTCAGAAGTTTAGACTTGTTCTGGGACCTGTACTCCATCTAGAATTACGAGCTATTCAGTCTTGTCTTCTCCAGTGACTTATTTTTCTATTCTTAGAAAGTCTATCCGCAGCAACTTTGATATATTCCTTATCATCGTAGCTGGCGCTACGCTACACTACTACTACTACTACTACTACTACTACTACTACTACTACTACTACTACTACTACTACTACTACTACTACTACTACTACTACTACTACTACTACTACTACTACTACTACTACTACTACTACTACTACTACTACTACTACTACTACTACTACTCATACTATCATCGCCACTACTATTACTTACTTCCTCTGTGGCGAAGGCGTTACGGACGCAATTCGTAATCCCAAATACTGCGTTCTAAACACAGCTGCGGGCGATTTGGTAGCATGCCTCCTTGTGTTGGTGTATTATACAATCGTATGAGTGCCGGCCGTTTAGAAATCAACGGCAACGTTACTGAACGTAAACTTGCCAAGAAATTACAAACATTAAAAATAATTATAGTTGCCTGCTACGTCCTGTAAAGGATATGCTACTAACTACTAATACTTTTACCACTATCATTACTATCACTACTACTGCTGCTACTACTACTACTACTACTACTACTACTACTACTACTACTACTACTACTACTACTACTACTACTACTACTACTACTACTACTACCACCACCACCACCACCACCACCACCACTACTACTACTACTACTACTACTACTACTACTACTACTACTACTACTACTACTACTACTACTACTACTACAGCTATCATAACTACTACTACTACTACTACTACTACTACTACTACTACTACTACTACTACTACTACTACTACTATTACTACAATACTACTACAACTACTACTACTACCACTATCATCACTACTATTGCTACTACTACTGCTACTACTACTACTACTACTACTACTACTACTGCTGCTGCTGCTGCTGCTACTACTACTACTACTACTTCTT
Organism: Cepaea hortensis; assembly: GCA_963921405.1. Classification (NCBI taxonomy): domain Eukaryota; kingdom Metazoa; phylum Mollusca; class Gastropoda; order Stylommatophora; family Helicidae; genus Cepaea; species Cepaea hortensis. The sequence continues at coordinate 177,297,365 of OY992876.1, read as the reverse complement.
CTTCTTCAGCGTTCCGAGCCATTGAGGTTCTTTGCCACAAATACAATCTGTCTCCATTCGTCTCTCTGGTGGACCTTCTCTTGCCAGTCGTTGATTCCAAGTGCTTGTAGGTCTGTATGTATATTATCTCTCCACCGCCTTCTTGGTCTACCTCGGGGTCTACGGTCATTTATTTCCTGAGTGTAAGCGAGTTTTGTTTCCCTATTATCTTCCATTCTTTCTATATGCCCCAGCCATTGTAGTCTATTAGCCTTCATGATACCAGTGATTAGCGGGGACTTAAACAAATCATAAATGTCTTTGTTACTTCTTCTTTTCCACTCTCCGCTTTGTGTATCCCTAATGGGTCCAAAGATGCGTCTTAAAATTTTGTTCTTAAAGGTTTGTAACAAGGCTTCGTCTCCTTTCGTTGTACTCCAGGTTTCAGAGCCATACAGCACAACTGGTCTGATCAGTGTTTTGTATATTGTGATTTTGGTGTTACGAGATAGCGCCTTTGATTTTAGTAGATGTTGTAGTGCATAGTATATCTTATTTCCAGAGTTGATTCTAGTTTGTATTTCTTCCCTTATGATGTTGGAGCAGTTGAAGATTGACTACTACTACTACTTGTACTATTATTACAACTACAACTATTACTGCTACTACTACTACTGTTACTACCACTACTACTACTACTACCACCACTAGTACCACTACTACTACCATTACCAATACTACTGCCACCACTACCACTACAACAACAACTACTACTACTACTACTACTACTACTACTACTACTACTACTACTACTGCTACTACTACTACAATAATAATAATAATGATAATACTATTACTACTACTAATATTGCTACTACTACTACTACTATTACTACAGCTACCACCACTACTACTTCTATACCATCACCACCATCACCACCACCACTAACAATAATAATAATAATAATATCAATAACATCACATCTACAACAACAACAACAACAACAACTACTACTACTACTACTACTACTACTACTACTACTACTACTACTACTACTACTACTACTACTACTACTACTACTACTACTACCACTACTACTACTACTTCCATAACTAATCACCACCACTACTACTTCTACCACTACGACCATCACAACCCCCACAACAACAACTACTACTACTACTACTACTACTACTACTACTACTACTACTACTACTACTATTACTACTACTACTACTACTACTACTACTACTACTACTACTACTACTACTACTACTACAAACATGGTATTTGAGTGATTTAGCCATCAATAGTATTGTTGCAATACACAGTTACATTTCTAACCTATGAATATCATGTCTACTCTTTTTCATTTTTTTTTTTTTTTGGTGCTCGCTCGCTTTGAACACAAGCACAGTCCATACTCACTATTTATAGTAGTGATGGGCTGAATTCTGCGTGTGCATTAGCTTTCCCTATTAACAGTTTTCCTCGCCTTCAAGCGAACCCACTCAGACTTCAGAGTTACTTGTAATTTACTTCTCCAAGTCAAAGTCGACAGGTCAACATTTTAGTCCAGCTGTCCGGTGTAGGGGTTGAACCTCTGCTAACCTCGGCCTCAGCACACCGGATGTTTAAGAACACGCGTTCTCACCCATTCGGCCTTGTGGACCTGCTCCTATATGTATTTACGAGTAAGTATAGCACTCGATGTAATTAAACTAAACATTTATATCTTAAGTGATATTGTCATTGTTAGTTTCTGGTCAGTTTATCGCCATGCATTGTCTTTTATACATTCTCATACTTTCAGTAGCACCATTTTAATCTGAGTTTTTCGCATGTGATTATCATGTACTACGGGCAGTTGCAAAACATTATATTTATTAAGCTGTATTTATTGGCATAACATTTTATGTTGAAATGTCAAATTGTTTTTTTCGCATATCCTATTTACATGAAATCGCTGCCAACACCAACATTTTACCGCTGTTGTTGATGTCTTGGCAAGATTACGCTCAGTAGTTTGCCATTTCTTTCTGAGCGACCAGCTCACAAACCCCTGCAATTAACCAACGTGAAGCGATCCGCTACCGAATCTCGCGCAGCTGCGTTACTCTGCGTGGATATATACGGGATTATGGAGAAAGTTAATAACTCCTTCGCCAGGGAGACCGGCAAATGTGCTAAAGTAAACTTGTATGCGAAAGAAAAGCTTACAAAGCAAGGATTATGAAATCACAAGAGATTATGCATTCATTCATTCATTCAGTAGCATGTCCTTTACAGAACCTCGCTCCCATAACAACCCTCCGGAAAACTTCTCGATCACAAGCAAGATGTCCCGCGTCTGATACACCCATCTGGAGATCATCCGCCACATCCTGCACCCATCTTCTCTTTGGCCTTCCTCTTCCTCTCTTCCCAGGCATATACCCTTCCATTATTGTTCTCTCCAAACTGTCGTGACGTTTCAAGTGACCAAAATACTTCAATTTTCTTTGTTTTATCGTCTTCAATAGCCATCCCTCCTCAATATTCAACTCTTGAAGTATGGATGCATTTGTTCTTTTCTTTACCCAAGATATTCTTAGAACTCGTCTATAACATTTATATTCAAAGGCATGTATGCGCTGTTCAGCTTGTTTAGTAAGTGTCCATGTCTCACAGGCGTATGTTGCAATGGGAAAGATGCATGGTCTTAAAAATCTAATTTTTGTAGTTCTGTCTGTCCCACACCATAATTTATTCATCTGTTTTAGTCTTTGAAGAGCAATGGATAGTCGCCGTTTTATTTCTTTCATTGTGTCACCATTATTCGTAATCAATGACCCAAGATATTCAAAATTTTCCACCACCTCCAATTTTCCCCCATTAATGTATATTTCTTTCTCCATAGTAGTTTTATCTGTATGCATTATCTTAGTTTTTGCTATGTTAAGATATAAGTTGTGATTTTCACTATTCAATTGTGTTGAGGCTATAAGGTTTTCTATGCCATTCTGTGTTGTGGATAGTAATACTGTATCATCAGCATATCGAATCTCTGGTATGTCATGACCGCCAATATTTAGGGCATCATATGGCTCCCTGTTTATATCATCTCTTACATTTCTCATTATATTTTCGGCATACAGGTTAAACAAATAGGGTGACAGCACGCAGCCCTGACGGACTCCTTGCTTGATGTCAAACCAATCTGATGTCTCGCCATCTATTCTAACTGCTGCTTGTTGGTCCAGATATAGCATTTTTATGAGATGTACTACGCGTGAAGGAAAGCCCATATTCCTCATGATTTCCCAAAGTTTCTGATGCTGTACACAGTCAAATGCCTTTGAATAATCCACAAAACATGAGAATAGGTTTACATTAAATTCTCTGCACTTCTCTATTATTAAACGCATGTTGAATATGTGATCTCTTGTTCCTCTTCCTTGTCTAAATCCAGCTTGAACTACGTTAATCTCTTCTTCCATTTTCTTACTAAGTCGTCGCATTATGACTTTTAGTAGAATTTTACTTGCATGACTTATCAGGGCAACAGTTCTATAGTTGGTGCATAATTTCAGGTTGCCCTTTTTTGGTATTGGAATGAAGATAGTTCTCTTCCAATCTTTTGGCCATATACCATATTTCCAAATCTTTGTACATAATGCATGATATATGTGTATGCTTTCTTCTCCTCCTGCTTTAATTAGTTCAGCTGGTATCTCATCACATCCAGGTGCTTTACCATTCTTCAGGTTCCTTATAGCCCAAGCAATTTCATCTAATGAGGGTTCAGGTTCTGTCTCTGCTGTCATTGGCTCATGTATCTCATTCATATCCTCACTGTCACTCATATCATACATTCCACTGCAGTACTCCTGCCATCTTTCTAGAATTTGTCTAGATTCTGTTAAGGTATTTCCCATCTTGTCACAGATAACATTCAATTGAGGTTGAACATTTCTTGTCAATAACTTCATTTCCTTGAACATTTCATAATCTCTTCCAGCCTTATGATATTGCTCTATTCTGGTACAGCTATCTTGTATATATTGATTTTTGTCCTTTCTTGTGTTCTTTCTTATTTCTCGAGTTAAAGATTTATACTTCATCCTGCTATCGGATTCATCTCCTTTCTGTTTCAGCTCCCTTCGTTGTTTTATTAATTCTAACGTGTCTGATGTAATCCATGGCTTACGTTGCGTTTTCTTGGTCGGAATGAAATCTTTGGCTGCAGTTATCAAGATATCTCTAGCTTGTACTGCCAGTTCATCAGGTGTCATTTCTTCTTGTACAGACATCAAGACCCCAAAGCGATTCCTAACTTCTATGTTGTATGCGTCCGGTATTTGTGTGAGATCAAAACGAAGTGGCCTTGGTCCTCGGGTAAGCTTTTTGAGTTTTAATTTCAGATCTGCTTCTAATAACTGATGATCTGTATCACAGTCTGCACTTCGTAGGGTTTTTGCAGATGTTATGCTTGATCTCCATCTTCTTTGTATTAAAATATAATCTATCTGATTTTTGGTAAAACTGTCTGGAGACTTCCATGTGAAGAGTCTTCTTGGATGTTGTTTAAAAAGTGTGTTGGCTATCGTTAACTCATTTTCTGTGCATGGGATTATGCATGGGAATTTAAAATCACAATATGGACATTGTCAACAACTCTTCAGTCGTGTACATTTGACTAGCGTTATTGTGTCTATTTTTACAGCTTTGTGTAATTTGAAATGCTTTTCTTGATTACACTCTTTTTTCGACATCTCTGTCCATATAATGTGTCGTAATTAGCATTGGAAATGTTTTATTCCTCATCTTCCTACGTGCGTGCGTGCGTGCGTGCGTGTTTGTGTGCGATTGTGTGTCCTAGCAATGATTGTGTGTTTTAGTGAACGTGTTTACAGTCTCAGTTGTTCAGTATCCAATAGTACTAATGAGAGAATAGACGGCAATTCCGTCTACTTTGTCAACATTTCTAAATAATGCGGAAGCTTACCGCAATAGTAAGATTATTAAACTTGTGGATGGAAGGCCAGGTGGCACTACGATATTAGTTTCAGGATGATTCGTTGCGCACAAAGCTAAATTTTAAGTGATTTGACATAGGAAAGCATTGTTGAATGGATAAGAACGCATGTTCTTAAACATCCTGTGTGCTGATGTCGAGGTACGGGGTTCAGCCCCTACACCGAACAGTTGGACTAAAATGTTGACCAATCGTCCTTGACTTAGGGACTTAAATTACAAGTACCTCTGAACTCGGAGTGGGTTCGCCTGATGGCGAGGGAGACTTGTAATAGATAAAGCTAACTCATACGCAAAATTCAGTCCAGCACTACTAGAAGTAGTCTGTATGAACTACGCTTGAGTTCAAGACGAGCCAGCGCTATAAAAAACCAAGTGGTGTGACATTTTCAAACATTTCACAACAGTTTTGCAATATCATTATGTAACAAGACAAGAGATAACGATGCTATTTGTGTTGTCGTCATGGGGTCTTAGTTGTTGTTTTTGCTAGAATCTCGCCGATCAATGTTATTTATTCGATTTGATGGATTTGGCACTAGTTATGATTGAGTTCTACCATGCCAAACAAGCAGCAGACATACCCGGAGAGCTTTAGTGAGTTCTACATGATGTTGTGAGCAAGATGTGGGGGATGAATGTTGACCACCATCGTAGGAAATTGCTGTGAATCTCTTGCAATCTCGCAACATGCAGATTGTGTTGTCCTCAGTAGCATTAACCATCCTGGAGTTCAATGTAGATCCTCTTTAGCGTCTCTATCATAGGTTGAAATTATGTATTATTTGAAGCACAATGCAACAAACTATCGTCTCTCAAGACTGCAAAGTGCCAGTCAGTCAAGAGAAAAAGGGTAGCCACTGCATTAATTTTCATGGCGTAATTGTATGGGCAGTCACAAAGCTAGATCTAATGTGGTGGCGGGCCTTGTGCAAAACACTTCTTACAAGTCCCTAAAACTGAATAAAGTGACAGAAACACTGGGCACTTAATATTTTATGAAGCAAGAAAAAGCTAATAATAAAGCAATAAACAAACAGGAAAAGTGGTGTCCAATAAAATGAAGCTTTATAATCACATGTTGCAAAGAGTAGAATCCATCAGTATTCATTGACTAGAGAAAATTAAACTTAAAGCATGCAAATGTAAACACATATGAAATATATGTCTTTCCTTGCTTGCAAATTCCATAAAGTCGTCAGTGATAAATCGAGACATTTCTGAACACGCATTCAGTAATTTTATTATTAACAAATACTCTGGCACAGTAGAAGTTTTTTTTTTATTTCTTATTTTCTTTTCTTCAATGCAGAATATATCACATAGCTTTAGTTAATTTATGTCTGTCCCTTCGCATAACGTATATTATTACATGCATATGTTAATACAGTTTTGAACCGCGTAGAAGATCGTACAAATGTACTTGTTTCTTTTTTCCCTTTGAAATAAATATGTTTTAATAGTAAAATGTGTAAGCTTTTCGGTCGTTTGCAGTGTAAAATAAAATAATACCTAATAACTCACGTGAATGATGAAGCCCTCTTTAACTCATTTATGTCTCATATAAGTCACAAAATGTTATTAAATTAATCAGGCCATTTAACTTAGTGCAATAAAGTCGTTCCTTGTGCCTTTAGTCCTCTTTAACTCTGTAACGTCTTATTAAATTAATCAAGCTATAAATTAAGTAATACAATTAAGCTTTGTGCTATGGAGAGGTATAAGTCCATTCCTGGATTTAACAGGTCTCGGAATCAAAGCGAGAGGTAGGAGTTACTCTACAGATCCACCAGCTAATAGAGCTATCCTGGCAAGAAGGACAAGTCCTACTAGATTTCACAGATTCAAGCATCATTACACTGTACAAGAACAAGGGCGATCGGAGTGCCTTTAAAAACTATAGGGGAATCCCACTTCTGTGTATTGTTGGGAAAGTGTTTGCAAGAATTGTTCTGCGCAGACTTCAAGTCCTGGGAGATCAAGTCTACCCCGAACCACGGTGTTGTCCTCGCCAGAACCGGTCTACCGTTGATATGATATTCTCATTACGACAAATGCAAGCAAAATGCCGTGAACAGAATCAATCACTGTTTATTGCCTTCATCGACCTCACAGAGGCATTTGATTTGGTCAGTCGTGAGGGTCTGTTCAAGGCACTAAAGAAGATATGCTGGCCACCAATTGTTACGTCCATTGTGGAATCGTTTCACACAGGCGTGAAGGGTATAATCAAGTTTGATGGTGCAACTTCACAAGAGTTTGAAATCAAGAGTGGAGTTAAGCAAGGTTGTGTACTATCCTCCACCCTCTTTGAAATATACTTTTCACTTCTACTGAAATATGCCTTTCCTGATCAGGATGGTGGTATATACATTCACTCACGCTCAGATGGCGGCCTCTACAATGCTCAGAGATTCAAGGCCAAGACCAATATTAGGAGATTACTGATAAGAGAGTTGCTGTTTGCAGATGATGCTGCAATTACGACCCCTCTGAGGAAGAATCACAACGTCTATTATCTGCATTCTCCAATGCTTGTTCTGAATTTGGTTTAACCATTAGCAAAATTAAGACACAGATTATGTCACAATGTGCACATGAGGTACCATCAATCTTTATTGACGACGCCGAACTGGAGTTAGTAGACCATTTTACATATTAGTAGTGTATTGTGGCCTCTACACACATATTATTCCTCCAGAATTTGGAGGGTAATGGAGGGTAATAGTTTTATGAAGGAAATATGGGGGTATTTTTGGGGGAAAATTATCGACTCGGTAAAAAAAAATGTGTGTGGGAACGGGTTTTTTGACGGGTGTGAAAGTAATTAAGGTAAAAGTAGTTGGTGGGAATAGAAACCGAGGTTGTGAGATGAGTGGTAGTACTTACTAGAAAGAGAGGGCACGGCTGAGGGAGGGGTGTAAGTTATTTTGGTTACGTATATGAATGTGTTAGTATGCGTGGTGTAGTGATGTATAAACAAGGGTGTGATAGGTCGTGGTTTCTACTCATGGGTTGGGTATATGGTGGTGGTGTAGACATAATGTGTTAGTATGCGTGGTGTAGTGATGTATAAACAAGGGTGTGATGGGTCGTGGTTTCTACTCATGGGTTGGATATATGGTGGTTACGTATATGAATGTGTTAGTATGCGTGGTGTAGTAATGTATAAACAAGGGTGTGATGGGTCGTGGTTATACTCGATGAAGTAAGAGGTGGTTACTGAACAAAGAGGTGTAGTTGGTTACTGAACAAAAAGAGGGTTGTAGGAGTCTGATACAGTAAAACACAGAGACAAAAGTAAAAACAAAAAAGTTATATTTTCAAGTGTTTTTATTGGTATACAACATCAAACTACAGTTAAAAAAGGTTTACGACCCATACATTAAAAAGGGACTACGACCCCTAAAGGGGATCAGCTGGTTATTGTAGATAGATGAGTGGTCCTGTAGAGGTCTGTCGTGCCTGTGGTTATTAATAATAGAAGGTGAATGGAAACGAATAGTAAAATCACCTATGAATTAATCGATGGTAATTATTACTAGCGGGGGAATGGGTTCAATAATGAAACAATCAGGGTCGTGGTGTAATACGAATGCATTATCCCGTCTTAGGGATAAAAGAGGCCGCCGGGGTGGTGTTATAGGTGGTAGTAACTGCAAGGGTGGGTTCTTCACCGAAAAGCTTATAAAAGAAGGATATGGTGGTAAGGGGTATTAGGGGTCGATATAGCGATGTTTATAATAAGAGGATATAATCTGAAAAAAGAGTCTGGGTTTAGTAATATAGTGAGGGGGGTCGTAGAGTGGTTGATGTCCGGTGTAAATGGTGATGTCGATCGGGCCCGCAGATCACCCGGTGTCAATACGGTTCCAGGTGCTTGAACTGTTCCTCTAGGCGATATATCAGCGTCTACACGAGTCTCCTTGTCTATAACAAATACATAAACACAAACACAACGACAACCATACAAGTACACATACAGACATCAACCAGACAATCAGGGCCATTTTAGAGTCAGACACACAAGTATAACGAATCTAAAATACAACCGCGCACACAACGAAACAGACACGAGTGCAGCCATACACAGAATCAAATAGACAGATACACAATCGCGCACACACTCACATACACAAACTCACACAAACTAACGTGTTAAAACAAGCCAAGCAGGGCTCCTACCAACTTTTAATGAGAATAACGGACAGAGACTCATACAGACAGAGAGAGTACGATTGCCTGGGACCATCAACACGCAGGTTTTATGGCTACGGTCAGGAATTTCTTAATGAGAAAAACACGCGGTGGTAGCAGTACAACCGTGGTATGAATGTGAGGCGTCTGCGGCAAAAACACGCGATGGTACTAATAACCCCCTGCTATCAATGTTTGCAGCATGGTTTTATAGGTTGTTTCAAGTGACTTTTGTTTCCCTTCTTTTTCGAGAGACAGCAACAGTGCCATATATATATATAAAGAGAGAGAGAGAGAGAGAGAGAGAGAGAGAGAGAGAGAGAGAGAGAGAGAGAAGAAAAAACTATACAATCGAACAAAAACATAATAAAAAACGACAACCATACAAGTTTGTTTCAAGTGACTTTTGTTTCCCTTTTTTTTTCGAGAGACAGCAACAGTGACATATATATATATATATATATATATATATATATATATATATATATATATATATATATATAGAGAGAGAGAGAGAGAGAGAGAGAGAGAGAGAGAGAGAGAGAGAGAGAAGAAAACACTATACAATCGAACAAAAACATAATAAAATAGAGAAACAAATAATAACATTTTCAAATGGCTTTTATTGGTATACAACATTTAAAAATGGCTTCGTTTACGATCCAAAGTGAGCAGAGGGACTTGATTATTGTAGAAAGATGTCCGGTCTTTCAGAGGCTTGTCTTGACTGTCGGTAGATTGATATAGATGGATTGCCATTGTTCCTGTGTCTTGAGAAACTGTCACCGCTTTCAAACTGTTGTCTAGTTGTCTGGGCATATCAACAGGTCTTGACATGAATAACCACTTGGGTGTAGACATCTTGATCGTTGTAGAAACAAAAAGACGAGTGGTCGTCTCAGTTTGTAACGACGAATTTATCTAGTTTTAAACAGTTCTGGACTTGTCTTTCTTAACCACGGAGTAACCAATCGAAACACGAGACGATCGTTCACGTGTTGTCTGTGTCCAAAGGGTTGCAGGATACGTGACATGCTCGAACCACGACATTTCATCAATAAGAAATACAACGCATACAGACCACAAGTACTGTTATTAATGTCTTGTAGCATACGGGTGTTGTATACGGGTGATCTGTCCGAGTTTCGTTGTATAAAATGGATAATGTCGGCGTGTAATGGTGGCAAGCCAAACGAATCGAAATATTCAAACTGACCTAGACCATTAAAATATAGGGCGATCCAATGTGAACCAGAGTAAGCACTGGTGTCAGTATTGACGATCAAAGCAGCTGGCTGTGTTCTATCAATGTGTCTAGGCAAATGATCTCTAGCGCATACGTTGCCTAGTGGAAGGCGACGAACAAACAGATCAGACATGAGTAATTGTCTTAGTTGTTGGGTATCCATTATGCTATGTAATCTGTTAGCACTTGTCTCGTCTTGGAAACTTCTAGGACCGAATCGAGTTCGGCGTATACGATGACTTGTAGAGGTACAGTCGTTATAACGTCAAACTTTAGTTCTACTGACAATGGGCCAGATTTCGCCATTTCAAATTGTTCTCCATCTAATATACTGGGAGTCAGATCAAAACTATAGAGACAATTCCCTTGACTATAACTTTCATAATTTATACCATTCCCGACATCCTTACCGGTCAGACCAAGGGCCAAGTTGGTACTATAGAAAGCTCGCATGGATTGACCTGTGGTATAATTCATGGTTAAGGGTTTGCCTGTAACACTACGCCCATCTACCATCAGACTCAAATAGTTTAACTGATAATGATTGAATATGAAGGGGTTCGTATTCAGCTCGCCGTTGAAGCAGGAAGCATTCACTAATCCGATCACCACCCGGGTCGGTGTCTGGCTGAGGAAAAGGTTATCTTGTGTGTGGGAAAACATACCTTTAGGGATAGAAAAGGTCTTTACCACGACCCTTTTAAAAGGATACTTGGCATTGGATCTCAATAAGGCTTTTTCATGGGCCAGAGAGATAACTGGATTTAACTTAGCTTTCCTCACCAAGAGGGCGGCGTAAGTAATGACACTTTTGTACCCACCACTTACATCCGTGGCAATCAAATTAAAGACGGATTTTGATGGGGTTAGTTTGATTTTAATATCGACACCATTCAACATGTACCGGTCCTGATTGAAAATGTCGGAACGTAGGCGCCCCATCATATCCAGAGGCACACTATAACTGGCTAAAGATCTTCTTTTGGCTAGACCTGTATTGGTATCACCCTTTGTGTCTGCCATGTGCAAAGGAGTATCTTGATAGTATAGAGCTGACGTCAGATGACTCTTTTTGGCCTCTTCATCGTAATTCAGAAGAGCTTCCAAGTAGGCCCGGTACGGATACGAATTTTCACTCGGTGAAATAAGAGTGTCGTTCAGGGACACATCTACTTGAGAAAACAAACTATGCAAATAATAATTTATAGGACCAACTTCGGCTGTGTTTGGTAGGTCGTCGCCATTGGGCAGTGTAACTTTGGCTCTCACGTGTAGAAAAGTATTAAACAAATCAATGTAATCTTCACCGATACCAGAAATGGTGAATTCGATGGGTGCCCCATAAGCTAAAGTAGCCAATGGATGAATCTCCACAAACTGTCCCTCTTCTACGGCTGTCTGGGTGGGAGGTACACTAAACAGATCCAGACCAGAATGCAGACACTCACATGACTTGGGATGAATTAACGCCATTATGAGAAAATATCCGAATGTCCCGCTTGGTGGTGATGTGTCTTATGACTCGATGGCTTTCTGACTGTTGGTTTTATTCTTTTACTGGGCTGACCTGGCGGGGCGGCTCGTTTTCGTTTCCTAACACCACTACCTGATTGGCTGATGTGTTGAGCTGCGCCTTGGAGTAGTCGTTGACCAGCATCTCTGGCGTGTTCTTTGAAGGACTCACCAACATTTCTACCAGCTAAGGCATCTTGAGCCACTTGCAAACCCGTCCCCAGTCCTTCTCTCAATAGGGCTTTGCCACCAGTCTTCAACCAAGGAAGAATTGTGCGACCAAGACCACTAAAGAAACTACCAATTCCATGACCTCGCTGACTTCGACCACCTACAAAAACAGGGAGACCACTTCCAGCTTGATTGCAGAAATACTCCTCGTATAGTTTGGGGTTGCGTTGGATTGGCACGTGCCTAACCATGGTTAGCCCAGATCAAACCGTTTGGTTGTTCGAAAATGTAACGTCACTACTGAAGTTCCACCTGTAAATGGGATAGGTTTCCCCTTCTCGTCGGTTATAAGAAGTTCAATCGTGTCAAATGAAAATCGACTGAGGGGTACGTAATGTGGCTTGTCATACATCCTAAATACCGAGGTGGTAGATCTGTCTAGAACAGGTAGTGTCCTCAGTAATGGTACCATCACATCACCAACCACCCGCGAGGTGACAATATCGGAATAGACGAAGACATTTTTTGTGCCCTGGTCTAAATCCACTTCACCCACACCAGACAGACTGGGTTCAGTCTCGGTGACATGTGTCGCGGGAAACTGTAATATTTCTGCCAACTTGTCACTAAGTCTAACTTCAGCTCCCTGTTCATATAATTGGAAACGAGCCTTATTCGAAATATCGTTATAAGAGAACATCATTCGGTTATGTTCTTGCAAGGCATCATCCAGACGCAGCCATTGTAGTTCATTGATAAATCTCTCAGCTTCGAAAAGCAATCTATTCAATTCACCAATGAATTTTTCTGTTGATTTGTACAGACCAGGCGTCAGCGTAATCGTCATCGGTGGTTCATCTAGGTCTGGAGGTGGAAAGTACTTTATCCACACCTCGTCTTTCAAAATATTAAAATAGGTGTTGGGAAACTGAATATCGACCAAACCAACCTCGTACTGGGAGGTGAGCTCAATAGTTTGTGGTAGTTTGACAAAGAAATGTCCGGCGTTATTTTGGGGGTATATTTGTAACGAAGCATTACTCGTCAGCGTCACGTAGAAACTCATATTAGTCTATTCGAGGTCTGAGTGCTTCCTGATTCGAAAATGTAAAGTTAGTACTGAAGTCCCATCGTTGAATGAGAGTGTTTTACCCGTATCGTCAGTTAAAAGTATTTCCACCATGTCGAAGGAGAATCGACTTAATGGTACATAATGTGGCTTATCATAAAGACGAAACACTGAAGGTGACAGTCGGTCCAATATAGGAACAGTCCTTAGTAAAGGAACCATGACGTCTCCAACTGCTCTCGCGGCTACGAGATCGGAATAGACGTAGATATTTTTAACTTCGTTATCCATCTCTAATTCTGTATTACCGTATAATAAGACATTATCGTCTGATAGAGTCGAGCTGGGAAAACCCAATATATTCTTCAATCTGTCACTAACTTTAGCCTGGGCGCCTTTTTCAAATATCTTCATCGCGACTTTTTTCCAAGGTGTACCTAGCACGAATTTGATGTTTACTTTCTCGTCTAGTTGGGTTTCTACACACAACTTATTCAATTCCTCGATGAAAGTTTCAGGGCTGCTGAACGGACCCGGTGGACATTCAAGGGTTATAGGTTCCATACCACTACCTTTAGGTGGAAAGTATTGGAACCAAATTTCCCCAGGCAAACCATTAAAATACGAATTGGGGAACTGAATCTCGACCAGGGCCACTTCGTATTGGGTCGTTACATCAATGGTCTGCGGCAACTTGACAAAAAAGTGACCGGGTTGGTTGTTGGGAAATACCTTTGGTCCAGAATTACTCGGTAAAGTTATATAGAAACTCATCGTTTTTCTAATTTAGGATTAGGTAGCATATACCCCAAACAACTACTCATTAGAGCTACCCACAACTTGCCGTCTGGTGCGTCTGCGCTGCCTTGAGTCAGATTGAACAAAGACACGGCAATTACGGCATATATAACCACCATTTGACACAGAAATACAATCTCTGGCCTCGGTACACGTTGTCCAAAGAATGACCAGATCGATGTTCTTTCCCCCTCTGTCGGTTGTGGGCGCACCCCCATAGTTTCCACCCTGTCTTCAGTCACACCACTAGTCTCCATAACTAGCTAGTTGCGTGTCAGCTATCCAACTATTGAATGAATGGGGATAACCAAACCACTTCACTAAATACTCTTTCCCACCACCTCGCCTGGGTCTTTCTTGTAAGATTGTTTCGATACGATACACTTGCTTGTCTCCAACTAGTTGCATTTCTTCTCGGTAGAACGAGCCCTGTAGTTCCTGTCCCGAATCGTCTTTTACCACATAGGTCACTGGACTGGTCTGGTTTATGCGACTGACGGTAAACAATTCTTCTGTCCACGAAGGCATATACCCTTTTTTAAAAGGTTGTTGGGTTCAGCCAGTCTGACTCGATCCCCAGGTGTAAAATACACTTTTTTCGATACGTATGTCGGCTTATACAAGTTATCCCACACCTCTTCTTGATTACTATAGTTGACTTGCACAGGGGCCATGCGAATACTTCTGTGATACGAAGCATTGTAGTTCTGGATCAATTTATCTATCACATCGACGTAGCGCATTGTATTGGTCTTGGTGAAATAACGCCACATTTTTTCTTTCAGGGTTCGATTGAATCTTTCCACTATCGCTGCCTTCACATCTTCATTCTCGGTGGTAAAAAAGTGCACACCTTGATCTTTCAGAAATTTTAAGAAGGTCCGATTAACGAATTCCGAACCTTTATCACTCTGAAAATTTATCGGTTGGCTATCACCAAAGATTTTACTCATAGCCACCACCAGCGCTTTCCCCGTTTTCTTCTGGATCGGGATAGCCCAAGCATATTTACTAAACACATCAATACAAGTCACTAGGTACGACATCCCATCGTTGTATCTTTGTAATAGTCTCATATCTATCAAGTCGGCTTGAAATTGTTGATTTATACCACCAGTTATGGTCTGACGTCTCTGAAATCGGCGACGGATCGGTTTATGTAACGTGTAGGTATCCTGATGACGTAACCATTTATCTATTTTCTTCAGGTTAGTATGTCTTTTTAAGGCGGCTGCTCCACCATAGGCTCCGGATTTCTTAGGGTCATAGTAATACTTTCTTAATTGGGCGGCCATTTTTGCCACTTGGGGGTAGGTATCCTAGTCTTCTTCTTGCTTCGCCTGAGTTTGTAAGGTGGTGTGGTCTCGACTGTTTTGGGTTCGACTACTTGAGCCGGTTGAATAGGTGTTTGTTGAAGAAGTGTTGGTTGAAGAGGTGTTGGATGAAGAGGTGTTGGTTGAAGAGGTGTCTCGGCTACTGGTGTCGGTACACTGGTGACTTCAGGTTTTTGTTCCTTGATATCTACTAGTCCCAGAGGTTTGTGTCTGTACTGTTCGAGTCGATTCAGATACCTCTGTAGTGTTTGCTGATACGCTCTGGCCTTGTCACGCGGTGGTAGATCGTCTGTTTCCAGGACTTGTTGCATCTGACGATCCAATTCCTGTAGACTATCATTTAGTGTGTCGGGTGGTACATGGGGTTTTTCTAGCAACCGGGGATCGATCAAGATCATCTTCTTGGCCATTATAATACCACCACGCTTTTCAACACATTTAGTATGGAGCCTAGTAAGGCGACTATGAAACCACCTTGTTGTAGAATCTCTTTCCTTTTCTTGAGCGATAATTTCTTATGAGTGAGTGCTCTCAGACTGTCTTTGTGTCGTTGCAGACGCTTCTTCTGAGCTGGTGTCAGGGGAACATTACCTTTTAAAACGTTGTGACAGCACTCGCAAATTGATTGGACGAGATCCGGCGAAGCTGATTTCATTACTGCCTTCACAGTGGCTGGGTTGGTCTGACCCAAGAAACGTAACATACCCTCGTTACGTTTAAGTCGGTTAGACATGTTATTTGGGGACGTAGACGACTTGCTGCTGGTCGGGAAATATATGACTTCGTAAGCGGAGCTGATCCGGTGTTTCCTGTCGCAGGTCAAATAACAAATACCCGTGTGGAGCCGATGTCGCGTCTTTAAAACTCTCTTGGACATATGACACAAGGCCTGGATACATCTGTTTGGCGAGATTGGTAATCTGAGACCCGTCTCGAGGATTCTTAAACACCACTAGGTAGTGTGAATTCAGACTGATAGTTCTTTGTTCTTTATTCTTACCAAATAGGTTCTGTACTATATACATAACACTGAGGTTGCGATGATGACTGCCTTTAGTAAATAATTTAGTCACTCTGTCATCTGTCTCAGACATTAGATCATCTATGACTACTAACCGACGTCTATCACCTGTCCATTTTTCCACATCTGGCAGACCTTCATTAAATTGAACACCCTTCATAGTTTCGTAGATGGGTTGCCATTCCCCATAGCACCATATAATTTCCTCTGGAAGGGGTCTACCATGGCTGGTAGATGGGCCAAGAACCGTTGGACAAAGACGGTTTTACCACTCCCCGTTGGACCCGCAATCAAAGCCGTAAAAGGATGTTTCCACCTAGGATCCATGAGAATTAATAAACAGCTACCTACTCGCATTGGTGTTTATAAACGCGTCGGATGATAATATTAGACCATTTGACCACCAACTGCACGCCAGTGGGTTTCTGATAGGTATTGGTATAATAATGATGGACCCAATAGTCGACTTGACACAAGTTCACACCGAGGTGGTGAGTATGGCGTTGACTATTATTAGTTCCTACTACCCCGCAAGGACCAATAACTCGAGGTTGTGTCGCTTAGTACATCAGATAGCCAACCAACACGATGTGTTATTCACGAGACTAGAAGTCTGTATTAACCCCGAACAGGTTTTCCCGGTCTTTGTTTCAATTGCTGACGAAGTCTTTGCCGATAAAGTCATCAACTATGGGAGAATAATGATGGTTTTTACACTTGGTATGCGTCTGGGTATGCATCTGGTTAATAATTCTTACAATACAGACGTGAATGTCCAGGACCTGGAGGAAAGATTCGCTACATCTGTCGGTACCTATATGACTGATAAACTACATCATTGGATACTGCGAGGTGGATGGCGTAATTTCTATACTTGGTTGCAACCATCAGTTGAATAAATACATAATACATTTCAGTATGTGTCTTTATTTCATTGTCTGTCAGTGTTGTTGTCTCTCGGAACAATAAGTAAAACAAAAACCACTAAAGAAAATCAACAAAAATCTTGGTTTCAAAATATCAAAGAATGTATTATTCATCAAAACACTTTAGTGATATAAGAAAACATCAATGACATACAGGGTTAATGACAAAAATATAAAACAATGTAGTTGGGGGATGACCTAGACATCAAACTATCGGGAACTCGGGCATATGAAAGAGGTAAAAACATATGCCAGCTACTGTCTCTAGTGTATATTTGGTGTCTGTACGTTGTTGCATGGCGTAGGAATGAATGTCATGTTCGTGTACTGATGTAAGGAAGGCGTCAAAGTCGTGTCTGTTATGTATTAGCGCTGGAAATTCTAAAACAGAAGAATTGTTAAATGATGCATGATAGAATCTAAGATCTTGTGTTCCTCTATGTCGTAACACTAGATGAAAGCTAAAGTTGATCTTAAAGCGACTAATTTGAGCATTGAAAAGCTTATACAACGTATCTGTCCATTTGATAGGGTGTTGTATCTCCGGGCTAATAAAGAAGGTGTATGTCGATAAATACTTGTTAATCTTGTGATGTGTCCTGATAGCTTCCCAATTTTCTCTATATATTTGTTGAATATCCGATGGAAGGATGTGTAGTGTCTCTGGTTCCCCGGCTGCTAAGATGGCAGCTTCGTCTTCTACCACTTGTTCAAGAATATTCTCGTCTGGTTGTATCTGACTGTTAGTTATATTGGTTTCAGTTGGTGGTGTCGTCGAGGTTGTTGGTGGTGTTGTCTCTGATGGTGAAGAGGTAGTTGTCTCTGGTTTTGATGTATCCATAGGCCGGTGATGACGTATTCGTATGTGTTTTTGTAGATTGTCTTTTCTGTTGAAACGTTGTCCACAGATATGACATAAGTGTGGTTGATCTTTCGTATCGTGAATGGTATGAATGTGGCGAGTGAGCTTATAGTTATCACGGAAGTCTTTGTCGCACACTGAACACGTGAAAGTAGATCTGGTGGCCATATTGATAAACTGTTTTTTTTTTTTAGTTCTTTCTTACAACCGCAAAGAGTTCTGATGTATACAATGTTTCAGTGTTTTATCAGAGGCCGACGACACGAATAAGGCTCACGCCAACCTGTTTCACCGATGTAGCCAAGTCAGTACGTGAACAATATCTGGTTACTACACACTGCTCACACCAGCCTGAAGCACCGATGTAGCCAAGTCAGCCCGTGAACTGGTACTGAGCTCACAAGAGACGCCTTCTATTTTATACACTGGTTCTGCACACGACGTAGCTGACGTGGCAGTTAGACAAGCTATTCTCACGCCTGCTTCCCTACACATCGATGACTCATACTTAATGACTTTTGCATATGGGGTTGATGACGTAGTCTCAGACATCCGCGTTCTTTACCATAAGGGTATGTGATATTCTTGTAGGTCTGTATGTACAAGTGTATCAAGTGTGTACTTGTGTATAGTTGTGATGCCAGTAGTAATGGTATGGGTGTGTCTGTGTATGGTTGTCTTTGTATTTGTGTGTATCAAGTGTGTACATGTGTGTACTTGGGTGTCTTTGTGGTTGTAGGTGTGTATTTGTGTAATTGATTATGGGTATGTACTTGTGTATAGTTGTGATGTTGTAGGTCTGTATGTACAAGTGTGACCGTCTTTGTGTATTTGTTTATGGCTGTGTGTGGTTGACTTTGTGCTTGTATGTGTGTTTGTGTATTTGATTATATGTGTGTGTGGTTGTCTTTGTATTTGTATGTGTGTTTGTGTGATCCTCTTTGTGGTTGTATGACCCTCTTTATATAATTTTTTTACACACCCCACAAAAATATAGTATAATAACAACGCACCAGCTAATATTCTTGTCGCTAATATTGGTAGTACTATTATCACTACTAGTGATTCTTCCTCACTTTACCCACCACCATTGCACTATAGTACTTTCCCCTACAATTTCCTTACTTGACTACTTGACCACTGCTTGACCACTGCTTGACCACGTCATCGATCATTTTAATCACTACCATAATCTTAGGCACATCGTCCTCTACAATTTAAGTGGTCACTCGACCACTTGACCACTACTTGACCACCACTTGACCACTACTTGACCACTAATTTACCACCCTTTAAGCATCACCGTATCGTTACAATCACTTTTCCCCTAAAATTTATTCACTTGACCACTGCTTGACCACTACTTAACCACTACTTGACCACTAATTTACCACTAATTTAAACATTACCATATCATTACAATCACTTTTCCCTAATATTTCCCTAAAATTTTCCTCACTTAACCACCGCTTGACCACTGCTTGACCACTACACTACACTAATTTACCACTAATTTAAACATTACCATGTCATTACAATCACTTTTCCCCTAAAAGTTTCCTTACTTGACCATTGCTTGACCACTGCTTGACCACTAATTTACCACTCTTTAATCACCACCATATCATTACAATCACTTTTCCCTAAAATTTCCTTACTTGACTACTTGACCCTTACTTAACCATTGCTTGACCACTGGTTGACCAGTGTGTTACTGCGAACACCTCTTATTATATTTATGACCACCCCTATATCACTCCTACTTGATCACTAATACCCACCCCCTTCATCCGTACTCACACCCATTATAACTTTACAAGCTTTCCTTTGTAATGATGGTAGTGAATATACCACCCTTTACTTTCACTACTATCACACTGTTCAGATGATAGTAACCACCTCTTACTTCGTCAAGTATAACCACGACCCATCACACCCTTGTTTATACATTACTCACCACGAACAGACACATTCATATACGTAACCACCATATATACAACCCATGAGTAGAAACCACGACCCATCACACCCTTGTTTATACATCACTACACCACGCATACTAACACATTCATATACGTAACCAAAATAACTTACACCCCTCCCTCAGCCGTGCCCTCTCTTTCTAGTAAGTACTACCACTCATCTCACAACCTCGGTTTCTATTCCCACCGAATACTTTTACCTTAATTACTTTCACAGACACCATCACCCGTCAAAAAACCCGTTCCCACACAAAATATTTTTACCGAGTCGACAATTTCCCCATATTTCCTTCATAAAACTATTACCCTCCATTACCCTCCAAATTCTGGAGGAATAATATGTGTGTAGAGCCACAATACACTACTCATATTTAGGATCAGAGGTAAATAGCAAAAGTATTCCTAGATCATGAAATCAACAGAAGGATTAGTAAGGCAGCAACATCAATGAACAGGTTAACAAACAGTCTGGGAGAACAGAAAGTCTACTGCCAAAACAAAAATCCTTGTCTATCAAGCTTGTGTCCTTTGTACTCATCTTTATGGCAGTGACGCCTCTTCAACTTACTCACACCAAGAGAAAAGTTTAAACAACTTTCATATGCGATGTCTGCAAAAAATACTTGGCATTAATTGGCAAGACAAAATCATAAATACTGAAGTATTGGAAAGATCAGGTTGAGTGACTGTTTGGTCCATGCTCAGTCTTCGTAGACTTAGCTGGATAAGACACGTTAGGAGGATGGATGATGGTAGAATACCAAAGGACATCTTTTTTGGTGAGTTACAGATGGGTGAGAGATCGCAGGGTCGGCCTCTACTACGATACAAAGATGTGTGTAAGCGGGACATGATTGATACAAGCAGTGATAATGCACATTAGGAGCAAGTCGCCACTGAACGTGTTGCATGGAGGAAAAATATCAGAAATGGAATAAAGACAAAAAAAGAAAATGATTGCAGATAGGTCACACTCTGAGCGCATGAGACGTAAGATGGTGCATGATGGTGAAAATGACCATGTGTTCATCCATTGTGGATGAACATATACATCGCGAATTGGTCTGATCAGTCACACTCTCTGCCGCCATGGGTTGTAGTTATTATGCCTCTTGAAAGCATAATGTAACAAACTATCGCCTGTCAAGACTGGAAAGTGCTAATGCAATGGTAACTCGCCGTTAAGCGTAAGTGTATGAGACATCTAAGCTTGCGTTTCAAGGCCAGATGTGCTGCTTGCCTTGGTTGCATCATATCTGTGTGTTAGTCCTTACTTGATGTTGTCAGTTCATGGTTTTCTCGGTCGTTTTATGGCATTATATTCATATTTATTTAGTCCTACGTTTCAATCTAATAATGACAGAGATAGGAAGTAGAACTGGGATAAAAGTTGAATGTTAAATATAAACAATCTGCGTTATGCAAATTATTTAATACAGATAGCTGAAAGCGCAAAAGATGTGCAACACACATTGAACACTGATGTAAACGATAATGCATATGGGCTTCCCATGAATATGATGAAAATTTAAAAAGAAAACACAAACAAACAATGGTTATATCAAAGAAAATTGTAACACTAAAATTTGACGCACAAACTGAAAGGAAAAGTGCTTAACAAAGTTAATAATGAATTTTCGGAGAAATACGCTCATAATAACTTCAGGTGGCAGAAAAGAGCAGAATAGGCCAAGCAAAAATTGCAGTTAAGAAAATAGAAAATATTTTATAAGGTGGTTTTCACATATCTTAACCACCCAGAATATTAACATTCACACAATAAACAAGCTGATAGACAGACGCTTTATTCTTCCCATCGCTGTGTTGACAATGTCAGACATAAACAATCATAGAAACACACCGGCGTAAAAGTGCATTGTGTGAGATGAGATGCATCAGAAACGCAGCTGGAAAAATAAGATGAGATGGAGAGACAAATTAGAAATTAAGAAACAGTGTATGGATAACACTGATTAATGACTTTAGATAACAGCAAAGAATTAAATGATTCGGACATTTAGCTAGTATGAATTAACGAGTGACTATACCATTCAATATGAGAACATTGGGATACAAGACAAGAAAACGGCCTAGAAAGAGGTGGCTAGATAGAGCAAGGCGACACTGAAGTTAGCCCAAGTAAGAAGACAAGTGAAAAGCAAACACACAAAAAGAAATATGCGTCGACCTCTCTGCGACGCTTTACAGCAAACACAGTACGATAAAAGTAGAAGAAGATATACATATTATCTAATTTATATTGAAGACCAGAAAACTAGTACGAAATATATATATCAAAATAATGCTTTCAGCCGGTCCTGCTTTGTGGATCTCATTTGTGAAGCGTTATCTCTGAAGTGCGAACGAGAACAAGATAATGTCGCTTTTGCCAGCCGAGTTCTAAAGTTCTACAAGATTGCTCTTGCGAGAGATCCTCTAGCAGGTGTGACGTCTTAATGTGAAAAACCATAACTTAGCTGTCAGCTACAGAAGTGGCCAGCCAGATAAATAAATAATCAAATAACATCTCGTTTTGCAGTTGTTATCACTGGCTTCTATCAATTGTTCCACGCAAGTGAGTTGCGTTTTCAAAGTCTTTTGTTCTTTTGTGTAACTTACATAACCCCATACAATATACAACATTTGCTGTATAAGGTTTCTCCTCCTCCTCCTCCTCCTCCTCCTCCTCCTCCTCCTTCTCATCCTCCTCCTCCTCCTCCTCCTCCTCCTTCTTCTTCTTCTTCTTCTTCTTCTTCTTCTTCTTCTTCTTCTTCTTCTTCTTCTTCTTCTTCTTCTTCTTCTTCTTCTTCTTCTTCTTCATCTACGGTTTGTTCCTCATTATAACATAGGGCCTTACCCAACTTACGCAAACCCCTCCTATCTTTTGCTATCTCCTGCAGCCCCCTCCATTCCCTCCCCAGATTATTTATATCTGTCACTAATTCTTGTGTGTGTATGTTTGTTTGTGTTTTTTTTTTTTTGTCCACTGAGTTTAAGAGAAATACGAGGGTAAGGTATTAATTACGCCACAAATGGCTGTAGAAAAAATAGATAACTACATATGATTACTTGAAACCAAATTATTTTTATAATACATGGTCCATTTATTTCTCAACATAATTTCCACCAACATTGATGCATTTATCCCATTGTTTTATCAGTCTTCCCAAACCGGCTGCATAGAGCCGCGTGCTCTGTTTTCATTTATCTGCCATCCCATATAACTGTGTGACTTACTTATTGACTCGCCCTCGTAACTTTTTTCAACCCAGCTATGCACCGCTTTACGAGACAAACATTTGTCAGCTTAAACAATGAATGCCTACCTTTGCTGGAGACATTTCCCGAATGATGCCGAAGTTGAATGTGAAGTGAAAACGTGGTTTAGAAAACAGAGCACGCAGTTCTATGCAGCTAGTTTGAGAGGACTGATAAAACGATGGGATAAGTGCATATATGTTGGTGGAAATTATGTTGAGAAATAAAGGGACCTTGTATGTATAAAAATAAACTGGTTTCAAGTTATCATATCTTATATTTAGTTATTGTTCTACAGCCATTTGTTGCTTCCTTATTGGCCTCATCTTCGTAACTTTCTTGTTATACCATTTTCAGGTTATAGCATTGAAATCATATGTATATATGTATGTATCATTCCATATCCAGGAAGAGAGTCTTCTCTTTAACTCAGTATCTGTCCCCACATCTGTGTCCACATTGCGACTTAACTAGGTGTATAATTCCATCTCTTTTTTACATTAGTGAGAGTTGAATATTGATGTTTGCTTGTTAATCAGGTGTCACCTGAACTGGTCTTGATTATGTGCTTGTTTGGTATGCTCGGAATCTACACATCTGATTCTTGTTCTCTGTCTGTCTGTTTCTTTCTTTCTTTCTTTCTTTCTTTCTTTCTTTCTTTCTTTCTTTCTTTCTTTCTTTCTTTCTTTCTTTCTTTCTTTCATTCTCTCTCTCTCTCTCTCTCTCTCTCTCTCTCTCTCTCTCTCTCTCTCTCTCTCTCTCTCTTCCTCTCTCCTTTCTCTAGCTGTATATTAAAAGATCCACACACCCCCAAAAGAAAATGATCCCCGTCTTTGATGTTTTAATTGAAACATGCAGCTCTACACAAAACATTCCTGTCTGAACCATTCTTAGCATGCTCTATGAATCCATTACAATCACGACGCGTGTGTGCTGTTTGTCCGCGGTATCTGCCTTCACCTCGATTCTCAGACTAGATGTCGTGGTATCATATGCTAGACTCTCCAGCGATCCAGATAGATGATTATATCACATGGGGAAAATTTATCAGGAATCAATTGTTGCATCTTCCATTCAGCGCAGCCTGCGGGCCACTCCCTGCACTCCCGAACCAATCTGATTATAACCCAGCACATGTCTATGTTTCCTCTGGCATTCGAGCCCACTCATCTCCCAATGTTCTCATGCATGTACACTTCTTTGATTGTGTTCACTGTATTAATGATCCATGATTTTCCTCTTATCAGCTTGTCACCTTAAACTGTGTCCAGGGTTTCATGCAGGGTGTGTTCCTTGTTAGCAGCCACTCGTAGATATGATTTAGCCTGTAGCACCTTGAGTCTGTCTGCAGTTGTTGGTAAAGCTAGGATGAATCGCACAATCAATATTTCTGTTTCATTCTTTATACACTCTAGTTTCACTAGATGACTATTTCAGATTGTGAACAGTTCATACTCAATTAATGATAGAATCGAATGTTGATAGAGTATGGACAACATCCTTTGTTCCATGTCCATTTCAGCTATAATCTTCGGCGTACCAAGTTCATTCTTAGATCTCATAACAACGCCTTCAATATAATCCTTGAAAGATAATCTGTCGAAAGTGATTCCCATGTATCTCAATCTCCCTGTTAACATTTCCGCTATTTCTTATCAGACCTGGGATGTCGGCGTCAAGAATCTTATTTTCACCCAAACACAGACGCTTTATCTGGGTTAATAACACCGCAGACCTCCTCTGCACACGAGTTGATCACTCTGTTTACTGTCGCCTGCAACTCTTGCACTGTTTGCGTTCTCTCCACTGCCTATGCGCTAGAACATCATCTGCAAATGGCAGTATCTTTCCAATCTCTGGTGTCTCAATGATTGGAGTCTTGCCTGTGTAAGCATTGAACAGCACATGCGAGATTGCAGATCTTTGTGGTAATCCATGGGTAAAAATGCACGCCTTATCGATCCATGAACCTAAGCCGAGAGCAACCCTTCGAGAGTGCAGGATAGCTCTTATCCAATTCACTATCCAGGGATTTACACCCATCTACGTAAGAGTGTGCATCATAAGATAATATCTGATTC
>OY992876.1:177079412-177266912 GCA_963921405.1 Cepaea hortensis | reverse complement strand
CTCAGGTATCACCTACTTGAGACACAAAGCAAGAGACGCTACAGTGTGTACCATACTCGTGTACTTCGTATCTATAGAAATACAATCATCAGTCAACAACTCGCTTCATTATTTTCCTGCTGTGAATGGGAACTAATGAGATTAAGAAGGTCGAACCATTTCTGTGAATGTCTTCTTCTTATAGTCCATGCCGTCTGGCGTTGGTGATCATGTATGGCCACAGCCCGCTGTCTCGTCATTTCTGAAACTGATGTTTCCCCATGTGCTGATGTCAAACTGCCCAGAATTTACTCTCATCGTCTCCCCCTGACTTTCTTCCACTCCAATTTTCCTGTTGTGACGACATACTCCAGCTGTCCTCATCTCATAGCGTGTCCAAAAGAATGTGGACTGTCTTCTTCTTCTGATGCGAGTAACCATTTATGTTTGTGACTTAACTTCTTTCCAGATATTTCCATTCCTCTTTATATCTGTCCATAGTGTTCACATGACTCTTCTATAAACCACATTTCCGCAGTCTCCATATCATTTGTCACTTATCTGCTAATTGTCTATGATTCGTTCAATATAACTCTCAAGACAATTTTGCCTCACTTAGATTGACAAAGGTTTCAATGTATGTAGCCTAAATAAATTAATGAATGACATCTTTTAGGTAGTTTAAAGAATCAATGTGTACGAGTGATATGTCTGTCTGTCGGTCTCTCTCTCTCTCTCTCTCTCTCTCTCTCTCTCTCTCTCTCTCTCTCTCTCTCCCTCTCTCTCTCTCTCTTTCTCTCTCTCTCTCTCTTTCTCTCTCTCTTTCTCTCTCTCTCTCTCTCTCTCGTTCTCTCCCTCCCTCTCTCCCCCTCTCTCTCTCCCTGTCTTTATCTGTGGTTATCTCTGTATCTGTCTATCTAATGGCTATATTTTTTTTTCTCGCTTTAAACTAAAGCCTGCTCCATGCACGTGCTACTACTTCTAGTGCACTGAGCTGATTTTTGCGTGTGGATTAGCTTTCTTTATTACAAGTGCCCATTACCTTCAGGCGAACCCACTCCGACTTCAGGGGTACTTGTAATTTACGTCCCCAAATCAAATACGAAAAGTCAATATTTTCGTCCAACTGACCGGTTAAGGATAGAACCCACTACCTCGGCATTAGCACATCGGAAGTTAAGAGCGAGCGTTCTTATCCCTTTGTTCATGCTGATCTCCTAAAAATATATAGTGTATGTCTACGTGCCTGCCTACCTACATGCTTACCCATACTATTCGCATAATTAGTATTATTTCTGTTACGATTATACTTTCATCGTGATCCATTTGTTAACAAGTTTTGCGTGACGGTGTCCTAACAAGGTGGATATAGCTGACGTTAACCATGTACAATATGTTTAACTTCAGTAGGTGGTAGTGTTCTATGTTCAATTCCTCATTATTTGCTTGATCGACGACTTTGTTCCTCAATTATATGTCATTCAATTACCATCCGAACTAAGCCCAAAGGGGGCAGCGTGGTCTCGAGGTATGGTGTCCACCTTGAGTGCTGGAGGTCCCGGGTT
The DNA here is from genome assembly GCA_963921405.1 of Cepaea hortensis. Taxonomy (NCBI): domain Eukaryota; kingdom Metazoa; phylum Mollusca; class Gastropoda; order Stylommatophora; family Helicidae; genus Cepaea; species Cepaea hortensis. The sequence goes on along the minus strand of OY992876.1, from coordinate 177,265,368 downwards.
CAAGACCCGGTGAGGACCGGGATTCTTTCACGTGGACGTCTAGTAATACAATTTCCCCTGGTCTCTGGGTAGTGAAATAGGACGCCCGTGTGTATTGTTGCGCACGTAAAAAGATCCCTTGGCTGTTGGAAATCGAAAAAGAGTAGCCTAACGGCGCTGCCCGGGCACAATTTCGAGTTAAAAGTCTACCGAAAGTATTTCAGGATCCTCGCCGGTGCTACGGAGTTCTTGCACTGAGCTGAGTTTCTCCAAACTCAGGTTTGAGTTAGGAGGAGAACGGAGCACTTATGGGTTACACCCGTGTGCCGTGATGTTGGTCCATCGACTAAACTAAACTAAACTAAGCTCAAAACATGTCACTATGCGCAAATATAGTTTCCCTTTGTGTCGGCAAATTATGACTCTCGAATCACAATTTTAAACTCTGTAAATTAGCAATATTAACCTAGAGTTAGTGCTAGAGTCTTTGGGGGCCCAGCTCTAAAAGATCCTATTGCTTTTTCTATTTATATTGTGTCTGAAAGTTAATATATACCCCTTTACCACACCCAACATTACACTATTAAACTCATTTATCTAAAGGACAATCGTACAGCGGGCCAAAACTCAAATCACACGTAACGTTGCTGGCCGGACAGGATAAACATTCAATAAGCCGAAAATTAAACCTGTTTTAAACATTAATAAAAATTAAAACAGAAAAAGGTTTTAATAATAAAACATCATTGGTATACACATTTTCACTCTTATGTCAATTTGTAAGAGCACGATGTTTGGCATCTTTTCTTGGTTGCAAGTTCGTTAATGTTGGGAGTAAAGTTTTGTGTCATTGAGATTCTCATGATGAACTGCTAGTGTTTATCAGTGAAACGACTCATGTGTGATGTTTTGTTAATCTTCATCACAGAAAACAGCTGCTCACACAGATATGTGATACCAAACATGCTCAAGGTTCGAGTCGCATGTAGATGAAGCTGGGGCATCTCTTCAAGAATAAGCGCAGCTTCACTTGAAATGTTTTCACTGCATCATGCAAATCAGTGATAATCTGGTCCCGTCCCTGGAGCTACAGGTTCAAGTCGTTGAGATGAGTGGTTATATCAGACAGAAACGCCAACTCACATTTCCACTTTTTATCACGAAAAACAGCGGAATCTTTTCCTTTACTGTCCCTGAATTGACAGATTTCCTCGATCCGCTGGAAAATATACAGAGAACTTATCCCCTACTTAGCCATCGCACCTCTGTATGATAAGGCATGTCGCCGAACGCCGACTCTATTTCCTGCAAGAAAGACTGAAATTGGCGGTGATTTAAAACTTTGGCTCTGATAAAGTTGACGGGAAAAGGTGATGTAATATCCGGGGATGACACTACTTTCATTTTGTATGCGCCAATCCAAAACGAGCACCTGAACGTTGCTAGGTAACTATAACGACGAACACTAACTCACTACACAACTTTTATTTTCGCATATTCTGATCGAAGCGAGAACGCTCTCAGGTAGCCTATTATTCAGAAGGCTGCTAATTAGGGAATTTGATTTGCACTTTATATCGTGACCATAAAAAATATAATTTTGCCTAAATGTATCTCTTGGGCCGAATATATGTGTACGTCAGTTGAGACCTCTCGGGCCTGATATGATTGTACGGCGGGCCGGATGTGGCCCGCGGGCCTTGAATTTGACACATGTGATCTACAGGAATCATTACATTATGGAACTCATTTATCTACAGGACAACGTGACTCATTGAAACTTGATGGCCTACAGGACAAAATTACACTATGCAACTCATTTATCTACAGGAAAACGTGACACAGTGAAACTTGATGATCTACAGGACAACAATACATTATGAAACTCATTTATCTACAGGACAATGTGACACACTGAAATTTGATTACCTACAGGACAACATTACATTATAAAACTTATATATCTACTGGACAATATGAAACTTGTGTTTTGTCTCGACTGTACAACCCAGCATAGATTTAAAACAATTACAAATGACTTTGGGCGCAGAGGTGACACAATTACATCATTTATTTATGTGGATTTCTAAATATTTTGTTGTCCTGACTGTTCATGTTTTCATAGGTGCTGTTGTCTTGTATATAAATATGGCTTTTTAAATGTGATATTATGTTATATTTGAATGGTTTTCTTTTATGTCATGTTTTTCTTGTAAATTCATATCTTTGTAAATGTTACGTTGACATGCATGCCTATCGCTTTCCTAATTTCATGTTGTCCTCTAAGTCGGTAAGTTCCATTATGTCACATCGTCCTGTAGATAAATGCGTTTCATAATGTCATGTCATGTAGGTCATCGAGTTTCAATGAGTCACGTTGTTCCGTAGATCAAAACTTTTCATTATGTCACGATGGCATGTTGATCAGCGAGTTTCATAACGTCATATTGTCCTTTAATTCCAAGACATAATAAATGTCCTGTTGTCCTGTTTATCCACCCTTTCCTTAATATTGTTTTCTAATATACGTTCATAACTATGTTTATGTTTTATTTCGGTATGTCCGTTTCTTTCAACATATACGCCTACGATTATGTGATTTTCTTTTATAATGTCATGTTGGGTTGTATGTTAATAGCTTTCTTAATTGTGTGTTTATCTGTTTACGTCGTTCGTCTTCATAATGCCATGTTGTCATTTGTGTCAAATAGTTTTATATTGCTTTATGTTTAGTTTCCATGTCTCTCATAATGTGTGACTATTCTGTGTGTTTAAGGTTATCAGCATAGTGTGTTTCCTGTATGTCACAGACTGTCACAATATTGAGCTGTTTTGTTTGTCCAAGACTAACATAATGTTATGTCGCTCTGTATATCATAGGCTGTCATAATGTTGTGTTGTCCTGTATGTCACAGGAGGTCATTATGTTTGTTGTCCTGTATGTGACATGAGGTAATAATGTTGTGTTGTCCTTATGTCACAGGAGGTCATAATGTTGTGTTGTCCTGTATGTCACATGAGGTAATAATGTTGTGTTGTCCTGTATGTCACAGGAGGTCATAATGTTGTGTTGTCCTGTATGTCACATGAGGTCATAATGTTGTGTTGTCCTGTATGTCACAGGAGGTCATTATGTTTGTTGTCCTGTATGTGACATGAGGTAATAATGTTGTGTTGTCCTTATGTCACAGGAGGTCATAATGTTGTGTTGTCCTGTATGTCACATGAGGTAATAATGTTGTGTTGTCCTGTATGTCACAGGAGGTCATAATGTTTGTTGTCCTGTATATCACAGGAGGTCATAATGTTGTGTTTTCCTGTATGCCAGCGGTTGTCCAAATGTTGTGTTTTCCTGTATATCCAAGGCTGTCATAATGTTGTGTTTTCCTGTATATCCAAGGCTGTCATAATGTTGTGATATATTATATATCGAAGCTGGCTGTCATGCTGTTGTGTTGTCTTATATGCCCAAGACTGTCATAACGATAGTTCTGTACATCGGGGCAGAAATTTGTCTGGGGATTCTCAACTAGATGCAAGGGAAAGTCGTTGCTGTTCTGAATGGAAATTATAGGTCTACAACCTCAAATATGAGGATAGAGATGGCTGCGACCACTGGGCTTTTGAAGTGGCTATCATCTACTCGAGTCACCAGAGCAATAACGGTGTCTGATTCTCAGTTCTATAATCCTTAACGTTTAGATTGGATAAATGTGGCAGGAGTGGATACCCATCAAATTCTCTCTTACATGGTCTTCCACGGATACACTGTCCGGGTGATGCTGGAGTTCGAGGTAACGAACGAGCGGACCTGTGTTGGCTTCAAGCGCTTGTCAGTGGTTGGAACACACAGATGCACAAATGTATTTATTCGTAAAGAATATCCATGAACGACGACGCGTTGAAATTATAGTAACATGTGAAACAAAATATTCAAGGATGCATCGATGTTGATTTAAGTGTGGTTCCTCCAAGGCCAGAAATTTTAAAAGATCAATGCGACATGTTTACAGTCGATACATCTCTGGAACAATCGGCATCTGCATGTTACGAGGGGGAGTCAATAAGTAAGTCACAAATTGCTGTAGAAAAATAACTAAATATGATAACAACTTGGAACCAGTTTATTTTTATACATATATTATCCCTTTATTTCTCAACATAATTTTCACCAACATTGCTGAACTTATCCCATAGTTTTATCAGTCCTCCAAAACCGGCTGCATAGACCCGCGTCCTCTGTTTTCTAAACCACGTTTTCACTTCACATTCAACTTTGGCGTAATTTGCGAAATGTCTCCCGCCGGAGTGGGTTTTCAGTGGACCAAAAAGGTGGAAATCGCTAGAGGCTAAGCCGGGGCTGTAAGGTAGATGTTCCAGAACTTCCCACCTTAGTTGGTTAATTTTCTCCTGAGTTCATCGAGCCGTATGTGGTCTGGCATTGTCATGAAGAAGCAACACTCCTCTAGTCAGCAGTCCTGGAAGTTTTCTTCGAGTTGCATCATGAAGCATCGATAGAACTTCACAGTACGATTCAGAATTCACATTGTTACCTTTCTTCTTGAAATTGGTTAAAAGCACTCCTTGACAATCTCAGAACACTATCAGCATAACCTTCCCTGCTGATGGCGTAACCTTGAATTTGTGGACACAAGACGCAGAAGGATGTTCCTAATGCATTCAAACACGATTTGATTCGGGCTGGTAGTGATGCACCCATGATTCGTCCCCAGTAATAATCCTGTTCAGCATGTCTTCTCCTTCATCTTTGTATCGACAGAGATGATGCAAGGACAGGCCAAATCGGTTTATTTTGTGTTCCTCCTTCAATTGTCTGGGTATCCACCTTGAGCACTTTCTTAAATTTCAGTCGATCATGCGTTATGCTGTATGCTGAACCATATGAGCACACTATTGCAGATGCTACAGAGTTTATCGTTACTTGCCTATCATATCTAATCATCTCCTTCCCCTGCTGCACGGATGCTTCTGTTGCAATCTCCTATGGACGACCTGATCGGATTTTATCAACAATTTTAGAGCGTCTTTGAGAAATGTTTTTATACCCAGCTATGCACCGCTTTACAGGACAAACATATGCCAGCATAAACAGGAAGCATTTCCTTATTAATGTCCTTTGTAGGCAATCCTTTTGCCACCACCCCCCCCCAAAAAAAAAAAGCCAAACAGCACGTTGCTCTTTGGTTGTAGCCTACACTCCGTAATTACAGTCGCCATTTTGTTTATGCGCTGCGCATGCGCATGAGACACCTAGCGCCACCTGACGAACGGGAATATAAAGTTTGATGTTGCTGTCACCTAATGACACCTGTAGAAACACCAACTACAGTTACATGCCATCCCACAGAACTGTGTGACTTACTTAATGACTCGCCCTCGTACGATATTTGCTGCGAGAGACAGAGCATTTATGGGATTGCCCGGAATGCAATCATATCGATTCTTAGATCAGTCTATGGAACAGTGGAATTTAAATAGATCTGTCACGTTTTTATTTATTATTACCGTTATACTGGCCAAGACCTACTAACACGTCCTAACCGTGCGTCCTGGGCAACAGGTCCCTTCGGGGTCCTGGCTAAAGTCAGTAGGATCACTGATTCTTCCGAAGCCGGAGAGTATCTGCCTGCACGGCGAGGAACCACCAGTCTTCACACCAATAAGCCAGACATGGGACAATGGATACCCACGCAAACCTCGGGTCCGTTATGACATCAGAATGATGTTGGACAACTGGATGTCTTCATCCGACATACAGGACTTCACGCTGGAGTTCATAGCCAGCGAACACAAGCAAACAAGCAAGCATCACTTAATTCCACCCAGAAATAGTATTATTATAAAATGCATGGATGTGTATACACACACGCACGCACGCGCGCGCGCACACACACACACACACACACACACACACACACACATATATATATATATATATATATATATATATATATATATATATATATATATATATATATATATATATATATATATATATATATTAGCCTTTAACAAGATGAAAAACATTCTGACCAATAAAAAGATGTCAATTGAAACGAGAAAAAGCGTGTTGAGGGGATACATAGAGCCTGTTCTTTTGTATGGATGTGAACCTTGGACAATGAGCAGACAAGCTTAAAAACATCTGATGGCTGCAGAAATGTGGTTTCTGAGGAAAATGCAAAGAATACCATGGACAGACAGAAAAACCAATGACCAAGTACTACAGGAGACAAATGAAAATCGTAAATTGATTAGAGAAATTAGACGTAGACAGTCAAATTTTTTGGACATGGTATGAGAAGAAATGGATTGGAGAACTTAGTGACAACTGGCAAGATCGAAGGGAACAGACCAAGAGGACGACTGCGAGGAAAATACCTGGATGGCTTGGCCACATGGCATGGACAAAACAGGAACACTGAGCTGATCCACTACTCTGGTGATCGAATGAAATGGCGAGTCATGACCTCCCACACTTTCCGGCATGGCACATGATATATATATATATATATATATATATATATATATATATATATATATATATATGTGTGTGTGTGTGTGTGTGTGTGTGTGTGTGTGTGTGTGTGCGTGCGCGCACGAGGGGAGGTCATTAAGTAACAGGAATGTTACGAATAAATGGTTTTTATTTACAATATAGTACGAATCAAACATTGTGTGTTTATTATTTCTCAACATATTTCTCCAGCCTAGCAGCACACTTGTTGATGTCTTCTAGGATAGGGTTGTGTGGCTTTAAAACAATGTTGCACCGTCTCCATTACCTCTTTGTCTTCTGCACACCTCCCACCCTTCACATGTTCGTTCAAGGCTCCAAACAAATGAAAGCTTGATGGCGCTAAGTCTGGATTATATGCTAGTTGTTTGAGGTCATCAAATTTCAGAGCACGTAGTATATCCACTGTATGCGTAGCCGTATGAAGTCGGGAGCTGTCGTGCGGCATCAACACTTGATTTGTTTTTTAGAGTAGAACCCGACGTTTCGGTATTACTGTATAATGTTATTGTATCGAGCACTAGCCACAGTTGCACCTCTTTCCTGGAAATGCACCAATATAGGGCAGTTTATATTACAAATGAAGGTCATCATGATTTCTCCACAGGATTCCTGAATACGTTCTGTCTTCCAATTTTAAAACTGGCTATCCATTCATACATTCTACCCTGACTCAAACAACGGTTTCCATACTGAACCATCATTCTTCTACAGATTTCAAAAGGTTTCACACCATGTGACCACAAAAAACGAATAAAGCCTTCATGATATTCCAAGTGGAGGTCAATACTAAAACAGGTATTTTGTAATCGTTGTTGCACATGTGCAAACTGCTCGATCCTCGCCACCTCTACATGAAGTATTGCTTAAGAGTCAATTTGTGTCCTGAAATAATTTTTCCCGTTGTCCAATTACGTCCATGCACTTTATAATAATATTTCTGTGTGGAATGAAATGGTGCAGCCATTGGTGTCAATGTCGATGCGGGTTTTGAGAAAATTGTTGGAAATATCGTGGATAGCGAAAACAACCACACACACATATGCACACACACACACACACACACACACACACACACACACACACACACACACACACGTCATATCAGACAGGTAAAATCAGACAGCTTAGACATAATACAATACACGTGACAACTAACCGTCGCGATCAATATGTCTTTATTGAATTTATATATTAGGCAGCAAAAATGCTTATGGCGTAAATGTGTACACAATTCTGAACCTCAAAGTAAACACTTTCAATAATATATTAATCAACATGATTAACTCAGCTACACTTCGCACAATGCAGATGGTGGCTAACAGATATATTTCCAATATGGAACAATAAAGAACAAACAGTAAGTTGGTCAGATATTTGTATCAAGGGTAAACATATTCGTAAAGAACCCTGCGATTCAATACTAGTAACATTTATGAAATGCTGGCTATTATTTAATCAGTCTATACACACATATATACATACAAAACGCGGCATACTGTGAACAACACCAGCAATCAACTACTGCGGAAGTCCATGGTGCTCTCTACATTAAAAAAAAAAATCGGTTACTCGCTGTTATACTAATTAGTCGCCCAAAAGTAGTATGCGATGCAAAATTCAATCTTTTTGATCAACATTGTCGATGTGCGGCAGTTAATCTAGAAATGATAGCCATCATAGTAGGAAGAATTTTAGCGAGCGGATATGTTGATTCTGAGACGAATGTTGTTCTGGGCGGCTAGAGTAACTAACAATGATTGGCTGGAAGAGGCTAAAGGAAGTATATACAACTATTATAAAGAGGTAAACAGTTTTCATTAGTCATGTAATGAGAAGAAAAGCATTGGAAAACATCGCGATGACTGAACAGATCAACGGTCGAAGAGGTGTATGAAGACTGGCAATAAATTAAAGGCACCTTTTCCAAGTCTTTGGGTGTATTGTGAATACGGTGCGAGCACCATATTGCTGTAGACCAATCGATACTCGATGTGTTATCTGGTTAATATCACACCGGCCGATTTACCTCCCAGAAAACATCCTGGTACCAGTTGTAGGCTTGGTCGATCTGGGCGCCCATGTGTGTTTTTTTTTAAAATCCTAGCTACGATGGGAATTTGAACACATGCCCACCGAGCCGGGAGGCATGCGTGCTAGTGACTGCGCTAACGCGGCTTCCCTTCGATTATGAACTTTCTTAAATCGCCGTTTGTATCAGCAGTAAACTTAATAAACGCAATTAGAAACAACCTACCGCATAATTAGCTACTTTATAATATCTACAATTCGTAGCAAAGGTTAACGGAAGGTGTTTAGTGCAGGAGAGACTGGCATATGATACCACAATTTCTAGTCTGAGAATGACGGTGGAGGTAGTGACTACGGTGTTCCGCTGGCTGGAGGTAAACGGTACACACATTTCGTGAGTGTAAAGGACTTACAGACCAAGTTGGGAAGGGTGAAGACATGAATGCAGTTCAGTAACCAAAGATAGGGAGCAGCCGTTGATCTTGTCCCCAGTACATGCCGATGTGTTGGGAAAAAAGCAGGCGGAAAGATTGGTTGGATCTGCATCGCTAAGATGTGTACTAGTGCACAATACGGTAGATGTTATTGGGGCCCTTTGGGATCATGTGTATAGTGTGGAAAAACAAATAAATCATCATATCCTAGAGAGAATATTGCAACAGAATTGACCATATGCTCTTGTCGACAGCACTACGAAGAAAGGTCATATTGACACGTAACCAGACTGCAGCTGGTACCATAGTATTGGAACACTTCTCTGGCTGTTGAAAATGAGGACGGAGCACATATGGGAATGTCTCGAGTATTGTGATGTCGGTTCTTTACTCAACTCAACGCAACGCGAACACAATTAACCACGTATGCACAATTATGAGATTGTTCTGAAAAGTAAAATCCACGTAAATAAACTTTTAAAGCCTTGAATAAATAAATGATCTAGTACCACATAGCATTACGTCTTCATTTTAAAGCTCTGAAAAATTAATACTTTTGAGGATTACACAAATGAAGCAATTTAGTCTAAAACTGCAGCAGTGAAATTTCTTCTCTATAAATTAAGGTACAGAATTAAACACATGAACATGCACAAACATATCAGATATCGTTCGTCTTAAATATACAATAAGAATTCTGCATGTCATTTTCAGAACGTTGTGATCAACCCCAACTACAAGCTGATTTGCCGGGCAAAGTTTGCGTTCTGTAGTTTGCCATTGTTTATGAACGAGATGCCAACGTTGAAGTCCAACTTACTTGTGTAGGGAATTAACCAGCTATCCCACCGCAAGCGCACCGGGAGTTCATGTGCAATACATTAAGCTCCACGGTCACGGTGACCTCACAATATGCAATTACAAATAAATCCAGTTGTTCCACCAGCTGATAATGTGAGCAAGAAAACATTGCACAATGAACCCAATTGCTACACCAGTTGATAAAGTGTAGTGTACAAGAAGACATTGCACAATGAACCCAATTACTACGCCAGTTGATAAAGTATAGCGTACAAGAAGACATTGCACAATGAACCCAATTGCTACACCAGTTGATAATGTGTGCAAGAAGACATTGCAAATTGAACCCAATTGCTACACAAGTTAATTATGTATGCAAGAAGACACTGCAAAATGAACACAATTGCTACACCAGTTGATAATGTGCGCGAGAAGACACTGCAAAATGAACATAATTGCTACACCAGTTGATAATGTGTGCAAGACGACAATGCAAAATGAACCCAATTGCTACATCAGATGATAATGTGTGCAAGACGACAATGCAAAATGAACCCATTTGCTTCTGCAGTTGATAATTTATTTAGGAAGACATTGTAAAACTGTATATATGTAAATAACCAATAAAAAGCTAATATTAACATACGTTAACAGCTAAAAATCAACAATAAAAGGCATAATAATAGTAATATACAGTCTTACAGTCAACTTAAATATGTAGGGTTCGACAAACTAAAATTTTCGTATGAAAAACTTTTATTCGCAGCAAATAAAAGTGTTTTGCGACAGACAATATTTACATTTGGTTAATACTTCTGGTTATAGTTGAATACAGGTTCATAACAAAAGTATAATTGTAAACAAAACAGTTAGTTGCATGTTCTTTACAGGACGTCGTAATCAGCTGCAGTTTTTAGGGACTGTGAGATTCTAACCAATTTTGCGTTCAGTGGTTTGCAATAGATGTCTGAACAGCCGACGCTCATGCCACTGATAATCAACTCAAAGTGATCCGCTCCATAAATCGCTGCGGTTACATTTAGAACTGGGTATGTCAGGATCTCATAACTATGTTCACTACCCCTAGTCACAAGTGCCGACAATAAAAGTATATTATATTTAGTGTAATTCTTTAGTTTTCAAGTAGTTGAAATTTGCATCTCTTGCGTTATACTAATTTATTGCTGTGAGATGAGATACTTGAAAATAAATTGTCACCATACAGACAGTGGGATCAAAACCTTGTGCCACGTGTGTTGAAAGGCAGAAGATCAAATGGTTTGGCCATCTTGTTAGAGTACAAGAGCATAAACTACAAGCACGGGCCCGACATAAAAGATCATCTGCTACGAGAGCAAGGGGACACCCGAGAAGAAAAATGACTGACGACAGCACAAACATTCTACAATCACATGGAATGACACTATCCAGTGCCACCCATCGGACGCTGGAGCTCCAACTATTCCAACTATTGCTTGGCGGCCAAAATGGAAGACTGTGATGATGACAATGATGATGATGACTGCTTTCGGTAAATGTAAAGTCACATCATTTTTAAACAATACTAAATACTTTACATATCCAGAATTAACTCTTGGTGTCTATATATGTTCCTATATGAAACAATTTGAAAATATAAAAAAATAATTATTCAGAGCTGCTAACAGAAGTCACGGTCTGAAACTGGCATCCAAAAGTGAGGGCTTGGAAACATTGTGGGCATATTGTTCCTGTACAGTCTACATGATGTAATAAAATTTTAAAAAACATTGACATAATACTGGCACACACAAAAACAGGTACCTTAGTAGATACAACATTTGGGGTGTAACGTATTAGGCCTTCACACATTCTAAGCCATGACACATGAGATGAGAGCGTCAATTCCCTTTCTAGTATCTTTATCTTCATATACAATTCCCAGATAAATATGAACATTGTCTCCTAATTGTTTTTATGAAGCCGGTTCAACCCCAGAGCCCTACTGGTAGAAACAAAAATATGATTACACCACTGCTGGTGATTAAACACGGAACACTTTTGGCAGACAAAGATGGAGGTACAACCACTGTGCCATCGCGACTCCATTACTGGTTATTATATTAGATGTTATTCGAACATTCAAAGTACATGTATAAACATTATCAAAGCGTTCGCAATCGACTTTATGAATTGTTTCTTCTCTGTAAAAATGTAAGAAGGCTACAGTAATCTCGTTCGCACATTAATGGGTTAATGCAAATTTACAACAACTTCTCCAACAAAATTTATTAATCAGCAAAATAATGTCAAATTAAACTATTAAATCTGCACAGAGTAATATGGTCAACGAAATTCACTATAACTATAGAATGATGTTTAAGGGTGTGTTTTTAATGAATGTGAAGTGTTTGAAAATATTGGCGGTCCAAGTCTTGTATTCAACCTCTGTAAAGTTCATGCAACATAACAGGTAAATACAAAATCCTGGACCGGCAATATTTTCAAACACTGCACAGTCATTAAAAATGCACCCTATGGATCAAATACCTAATATGTACAGTAACGTGGATAACGACCACTCACATCAGCATATTCCCTTAATGAATGTAAACACAGACGCCATAAATAAAATACTGCAAGAGTTCTTGCCTGGCAAATGTCGCTGCATCTCGTCAGATGCATACTGAAGAGTTATATATCATGTTATGTGGGGGAAAGGATTATTGATACTTAATATTTCAGCCAAAGTATCATTAATTTTTTCATGAAAGTTCCACCGAGGCTTCTTTGTAAATTTATATCTCATGGAATTGCAACCTATGTCGATGTAAACGTGTAGTAAACTTTCCAAGTCAACGAAGGTGTTAACCATGTAAATATTACAAGCATGGACATTTAGAAAATTCCGGATATAAACGTCTCATTCTCTGGCTAGTATTTGCTGACCTTATTTAAGATAAAAATGAATGTTATTTTACTAATGTTCATACTCTGGCATGTGCTTGTAAACTTTAATTTAAACACAAAAGTAACGACCATGTTCACGACCTCAGGCGTACTGGGTATATTGTCACCATCATCAAGTGCCATGCCAAAAGGCCATCTCACACGCACGGTCACCAGTCTCGAATCAGGTCTGTGTTCTCTTCCTGACCATGCCATGTTGTCAAACCATCAAGGTATTTATCCCTCTAACGTCCTCTTGCTCTTTTCAGTCCGCCCATGATATTATTTGAATCTTTTTCTCAAAAACCACATGTCCACCGCCATTAGATGTTTCACAGCGTGTCTTTTGATTGACGATGTTTCACATGGATACAAGAATATATGCAGCCATCCCCTTGATTTCCTACTTCAGCATTAAAGCATCTTATTTTGTTTATTTCTGAATGTTTACAATCCTTCAAAGTATTCCCCATGTCATTATACAATAACTCTAAACTATCTTCCCTGCTTTCTCCTGTTGTGGCATTTATTTTAATAACGTTTATGTCAAAAGGTCTGCAGATTAGCTTTAAGAATAAAACACTGTCTGACACTGCCCAATATCCTTTAACAGATTTTGATGTTTCCAGACCCAAGATAATTATGCTAGTCCCAAATAATTAAATTAATCTGTACTCGATGGGTAAAGTGGTCAGTTTCACTGTGGCTACTTCTACTTCCAAGAAAATGTCTTAGTACCATTTAAGTTTAATTTATAATAGTTTATTTTAGTCGACTTATCAACATCACGGCACACGGGTGTAACTCATAAGTGCTGCGTTCTACTCCTAACTCAAGTCCGAGTCCAGAGAATCTAAGCTCTGTGCACGAACTCCGCAGCACCGGCGAGGATCCTGAAAATACTTTGATTATATTTTTAACTCGAAATTTTGCCCGGATAGAGCCGTTAGGCTACTCTTTTTCGATTTTCAACTGTCAGGGGATTTTTTTACGTGAGCAACAATACACGCGGCATCCGATATCACTACCCAGAGACTAGGGGAAATTTTGTTACTAGAAGTCCACGTAAAACAATTCTGACCTTCACCGGGGCGTGAACCCGGGACCTCCAGCATTCGAGGCAGACACCATACCTCCAGACCACACATCCCCAAGGTGCCCATTTTGACTGGGTCATCCCGGGAGCCCCGGTCCAGCAAAATAAATCTGCGCATTTTGGTGTCCCGAAGTAATGTCTTCTATGGCTCTGTGATGTGATAGGGCCATCACTTGTGTAGATTGGTGGTCAGTCTTTTCCTTTGATGCTGAACGACAAACGCAGGCGGCGAAACCCTCGCCCGACCGCGCTCATGATATTACTGTCGCAATTCCTTGTCAATTACATTAACGCTACGCATTTGCTAGTATGGGGTGTATTATCAATGACTGGGCAGTGTTTGAAAATATTGCAGTTTCAAGTTTTGTATTTACCCACTGTGGAGTTCATGCAATACAATGCAACATAATAGGGAAATACAAAACTTGGAATGCCAATATTTTCGAAAACTGCACAGTCATTAAAAATACACCCTGGTATTATTAAAAAACATTCCAAATTATCTCACTGTATTTATATGTTTTCACTGGATACTGGTAATCATTGTAATTTATCACTGGTAATTAATAACTTCTTTCAGCCTTTGAAATCGATTGTATAATTATTGAACTTCAGCTTTACTGAAAGCCAATCTTAAAATCACATGAAATACTGAAGATATGTAAGACAGAGGTGATATTATTTTCATGTTAAAATGTAAAATCTCCGAACTATGATAAATATACAAACATGTTTTATAAGAAAACAAAATTAGCCATTTGCAAATGTGAAGACAGTTGGGAAGTATTTATAACAATAAATGCATTTTTAAAACAAAGCGATACAACTATACATTGTATACTAATTTGTATTGAAACGCTAAAAATGTAATACATATATTAAACGTATAATTTATACATTGATCGTATAATTCATACATGTAATGATCTACTAGCAAAACTTTCACAGAACGTCGCTCCCATCACAACCCACCCGAAAGATTCTAGATCCTTCGGCAGTTCCCCTTCCCCATGCATGATACAATCCCGGGTGTCTTTGATATCCTATGTTCCCCTCCGTGTTGATCCACCTCTGGCATTACACCAGAAACCATGCCTTCCATTACTTATCTTTCTAAACCACTGTGACTTTTAATATGGTCAAAGTAATTTAGTTTAATAGACATGATGCTGTTCATAAATCAGTTTCTTTCCCAATGTTCAGGTTGTAAAAATGTCAGAATGTTTTTTTTTTCATTATCCACGGCATACTAAGAAATTGTCTATGACATTTGAGCTCAAAAGTCTGCATGTGCATGCTTAGTTATTGTGAACTGAAATAGGTGTAAAATATTGTTAATATAAAGTACATTTTATCTACCTAGTATAAACTACTTACATTTTAATAAATAATGCACAACTGTAATTTCATTTTACTTTGGATACCTTGTGTTTTCAGGTTCGTACACTCACCAAAGCAATAATTATTTAACGAAGCAATAAAATTGTAAATATTCATTTATACTACATTACTCGCAGAAAGAAGTGTGTATTATAGGAGGGAGGTGACACGTTTTTAAAATCATTGCACTATACATAAACATCGATTTGTGTGTATGTGGTCATTGACATGTGTCTCCTAGACGTAAAGAACGCTTGTCAAACTGACGTTGGAAGCTTATCAAAACTACGTTTTGCCACGCTTGTGCTTTACAGAATGACGCTTTGATCCACGAAAGAATGGTGCGACATTCTGGCTTCCGACGTTTGCACATTAACCACAACGGTGAATACGCAGAACTGACCATTGACGTTGTGTGACGTAGAATATAGCCAGTACACATATTTTAACCATGGAATCAAAGAGATAAATATATATATATACAATTATTTATAAACGATAATAAATACAATTGATAACAACGACATATGTTAATTTGGCTTTCTATGTTCTTAGTGGAATATTATGTTGCCAGTAATGTAAAAGAAGAATTCCTACAAACACAGTGTCCCCTCTTCTGCTATCAAAGCTTTCATATCTCTCGTATACCATTATGATTCTTCTATCGAAAAACATTGAAAATCCTGACAGCGATGCATTTGCCAGAATCGATTACTTTCGGTCTTATGCAATATGCATTCCGGAGATTAATTGCAACATTACTTCCTCCTGTTTATCAATGACCATCAATTGGTTCGTTCATCGTCTGTTACAGACAATCATTATTTGAATGTTATATCACTGACAACAGACGCTCATGCATTTCTCTGGAATGTATGGAGATCAGCTAAGTATATTATAGATTCATATGAAAAATAGCCCTATGAAAAATAGTCTTATTCTATAATGAGGTCAGTCACAGGACACGAAGATTCTTGTCATTCGGTGTAGACGCTTGTCCTTGCAGACTAGATGAAGTTGTAGGCACTGAATCTGTCTCAGAAAATAGCATTTCAAGATACAAGGGCACCTGAATGTCTTTAGTTAACTTCATTATGTCTGGTTTCAGGTTGGACATTATTTGGCGCCCATAAAAGGCCAGTCCTCGCAGATCTGTAAGCACGGATATAACTCGTGCGTAGAATTGCCAGGGGGAGGTCATGCGACGCCAGAGGCTGAGAAGTAGGCAACAGTGAAGGCGCCAGTACATCCTGTCTACTTTTTCAAAGTCCTGGATTTTGTCACGGTCTGGAGAAAAAGAGAACATGATTGAAATACAAGTTGTTTGTGATTAAGAAAATATTTGGTTTCAGTAAGTTAGTTCATGTATACATTTCTATTACATTTTGTTAATTTTCTAATTTTTTTTTGGCGTTCACTCGCTTTGATCTCAAGCGTAGTCCATTCACGTGCTACTACTACTAGAGCACTGGACTGAGTTTTGCGTGTGGATTAGCTTTCCCTATTACCAATGTCCCTCGCCATGAGGCGAGCCCACTCCAACTTCTGAGTTACTTGTAATTTACATCCCTATGTCAAGGACTAAAAGTCAATATTTTACTCCAACTGATTGGTGTAGGAGTTGAACCAGCTACCTTGGCATCAGCACACCGGAAGTTTAAGATCGAGCGCTCCTATCCATTCGGCCATGCTGATCTGTTCACACTGATTGTCATATATTCATGTAGAATTGGCAAGAATAAAGACAATAGCTTACCGAACGGAAATTTAAAGTTGTGCTAAAATTACAGAACCACTAGTTTTAGTTACATAAGCATGACACGACAAGAGTACTTCCAACTGGGAAAGGTAAAATTCAAGAACTCCTTTCAATGCATTCGTGCGTGTTGGTATATGGTGCTGTCCTAATTTTATAGACTAATCGCCGCTCAATGGGCGTTGTGGTCAATACCACGCTGGTCGCCTTTACTTCCCAATGCAATTCCTGATACTCATTTATGGCTGGAGCAGCATTATAGCCCACGTCAAGTGATTAAAGAGCAAATCTTCGCTTCAATGGGGATTCGAATGCATGACCATTAGGCCGGTAGGCAAGCGTGCTGATCACTTCGCCACCCTCAAGGAGTACAACCAAAACAACAAGATCTTTCGAGCGTTTTCTGGAGTATTGGTTATATGACGCTAGCCTCATATTTGTAAACCATTCAACACTCCATTGGGGATGTGGTCATTATTTTGTCCGTCGGTAGATGTGGTCATTATATTGTCCGTCGGTAGATGTGATCATTATTTTGTCCGTCGGTAGATGTGGTCATTATATTGTCCGTCGGTAGATGTGATCATTATTTTGTCCGTCGGTAGATGTGATCATTATTTTGTCCGTCGGTAGATGTGATCATTATTTTGTCCGTCGGTAGATGTGGTCATTATATTGTCCGTCGGTAGATGTGATCATTATTTTGTCCGTCGGTAGATGTGATCATTATTTTGTCCGTCGGTAGATGTGATCATTATTTTGTCCGTCGGTAGATGTGATCATTATTTTGTCCGTCGGTAGATGTGGTCATTATATTGTCCGTCGGTAGATGTGATCATTATTTTGTCCGTCGGTAGATGTGATCATTATATTGTCCGTCGGTAGATGTGATCATTATATTGTCCGTCGGTAGATGTGATCATTATTTTGTCCGTCGGTAGATGTGGTCATTATATTGTCCGTCGGTAGATGTGATCATTATTTTGTCCGTCGGTAGATGTGATCATTATTTTGTCCGTCGGTAGATGTGATCATTATTTTGTCCGTCGGTAGATGTGATCATTATTTTGTCCGTCGGTAGATGTGATCATTATTTTGTCCGTCGGTAGATGTGGTTATTATTTTGTCCGTCGGTAGATGTGATCATTATTTTGTCCGTCGGTAGATGTGGTCATTATTTTGTCCGTCGGTAGATGTGGTCATTATTTTGTCCGTCGGTAGATGTGATCATTATTTTGTCCGTCGGTAGATGTGATCATTATTTTGTCCGTCGGTAGATGTGATCATTATTTTGTCCGTCGGTAGATGTGATCATTATTTTGTCCGTCGGTAGATGTGGTCATTATTTTGTCCGTCGGTAGATGTGGTCATTATTTTGTCCGTCGGTAGATGTGGTCATTATTTTGTCCGTCGGTAGATGTGATCATTATTTTGTCCGTCGGTAGATGTGGTCATTATTTTGTCCGTCGGTAGATGTGGTCATTATATTGTCCGTCGGTAGATGTGGTCATTATTTTGTCCGTCGGTAGATGTGGTCATTATTTTGTCCGTCGGTAGATGTGATCATTATTTTGTCCGTCGGTAGATGTGATCATTATATTGTCCGTCGGTAGATGTGATCATTATTTTGTCCGTCGGTAGATGTGGTCATTATATTGTCCGTCGGTAGATGTGATCATTATATTGTCCGTCGGTAGATGTGGTCATTATTTTGTCCGTCGGTAGATGTAGTCATTGAAATTCTCAACAGATCAACATTCTCGTTTGCCATGTTCCAAGGCGTGGGTGGTCTCGTTTCGCCATCTCACGCCATTATTAAGGTCTTGGATGACGTCTGCGTTCTTGTTCCGAAGCCATCGTGTATTTATTTATGTTCCTTCCCCTGGCTCGTTTAATATTAATTTAGCCAGTTATCAGTAAGTTTATATAATTATTTCTCCATCCATTCATTCATTCATCCATCCAGACTTCTGATGTGAGGTAGACAAGCAGACAGTAAGACAGACAGACATGTTCTAGGAAGTCAAGATGTGAAGAAAATACAATGGTGGTGGATCAGACACATGTTGAGACAACCTGAACACTGAATGTAAGAGTCGACATCATTGCACTGCAGACACTCCCTCAGATGCTTCATTTTTCTCTTCAGAAACCACCCTAGAATTCCTATGACCTGATATTAGTGTAACTAAAAACCTGTTTCTTTGAAAGCTACAAGCAAAGGAAGTAGTGGGAGACCTACAAACGCAAGTAGGAGATAACTAGAGACAGAGATGAATAATATAACTAGAGACAGAGATGAATAATATATAGAGAGGACCTGATGGGAGCTGCAAGCAGTGGCTGACTGGGTTTAACAATTTTGGTTGCTGGGACTAAATGTTCGTATACATGTTTAACATATTATATAATGGATAAGGGTGGCTACCTTATTACAGGCCCTCATGGCCCACTTGCCATCGGGCAAAACTGACATCCTGGCCAATCCGCAATTGACTGCAAGTGACAGCAAAGGATAGAACGGTTTGAGGTGAATTGGTTGGGGTATTATGTTTATGTAATGAATACAGGGTAGAAGCAGAAGACGAATACAGAAGATGAGACAACTATTTACCTGGTGATGTAATACTGATGGCCTTAAGTATGAGAGTTTCTTCAAATGACAGCTTTAGGTCCATCAGTCTCCTGGAAATCTCCAGCATATCAAGCATGTGGTCCTGCATCTCTGGGACAATCAGCTTTATGATATCCACGCTAATAGCATACTTATGTTCAGCGTCCAGGATCACCTGCTTCTCCAGGTTCACAGCTCGATAGCAGCTCAAAATCACGTATTCGTACAGACAGGCTGTGGAGGGATACAGAATTATGGTAAAAGTATTGAAAACGAATTCGCAATCTCGCATACGGCGATCGAAAAAGCAGCTGCGGGCGTTTTGGAAGCTGACCACCTTGCGCCGGTTCACATACAATGTTATGAGTGCCATCGTTCAGAAAGCAATGGCAAACTTCTTAATGTAAACTTTGCCTAGAAATTACAAGCAGCTCCCCAAAAATTATGGGGTTGACTGCGACGTACTGTAAAGAATATGCAACAAACTTTGTATTGACAACTACGGGGATGTGGTGACTGGGCGCTCGCATGCCGGCCCAGTAGTCAAAGGTTTAATTCACATCAGGGCGGATTCGAATTTATTTAATAGATCAGGGCTCCCGGGTCGGCGCATTTAAACTGGCCAGGAAATACCTGGGAAATAAAGGCAGCCGTTGTGATACGGACATCATCACCTGCCGAGTTCCGATTGGTCTATAAAAATATGGGTCTAGCGCATGGCGCCCAAGACGTGTAAAAGGAACCTTTGCGTTTTTTTTTTACAATTATTGAAAACTACAGTTAAAATATCGATTGTTAAGTAATAAATTGGGACAAGACATTTGATGTACATGGTGTATTTTTAATGACTATGCAGTTTTAAAAAATATTGCAGTTCCAGGTTTTGTATTAAAATACACCCTATAGTACTCGTAGCATGCAAATGTAGTGATGCCTTGATGGTTTCTTCAACAATATAACAAAAAAGTCGCTTAAAAGTCGACAGGGTCGACTTCATTGCACCAGGTTTTATCCCATATTGCTCGGTCTCTTTCCGCAGCGCGGAAAGCGTCGCACAAAGCACGACCTCCGTAGCTCTAGCGACGACCCTCGGGAGTCTACGAAAAATTTCACTCGAGAACCGAAGGACGCAGCCCGGAATCGAACCCACAACTTTCGGAGCCCAAGTCAAACAGCTTGACCACTTAGCCAAAACAATATAACAAGTTGATTCGCAATGTTTCATCAAGCCGTTGACCCAGTACGGCCGATTCCAACATGAATTTATTTCGGGTTTGATTTATCTGGTCTTTGATTGCTTCGTGTCTATCTGCACGGCAGCAGTAGTTGCCCTTAGTGCCTAGGCATTGACAATTCCCAGTAGAGAGAGCTCGTAAGTGGCGACGCTTCCGTCAGTATAGCTCATGTGTTCATTGGAAAACACAAGCCCCTCGACAGATACACAGGGAGAGACGCTTTCAATGTTACATACAAAGTTAATATTACAACTAGTATTTAGCTTCTGCCGTCTCCCTGGTCTAGGATTTGCACGACTTTCTCCGTAATCCTATATACTCTCGTGAATAACGTGACGTGTGCGAGAATTGGTAGCGGTTCTCTCCGCGTCGGTAACTTTACGGGGTATGTGAGTCGGTCGCTCAGAAAGCAATGGTAAACTGCTCATCGTAATCTTGCCAAGAGATCAACAATCAGCTGAAAGATGCTGATGTTGACAGCGATGTCCTGTAAAGGATATACGAACAAACAAACAAACAAACAAAATTGCTTCCTCGTTAATAGGCCCGTGTTTCTGATATTTCATTATAAATGAGGATGTTGATTGTAATCACAAATGTAACGTTTATAATTCCTAAATTCTGTTGGTATGTGGGAATATTTATTTAATTATTTACACTACGTGTGGATATATTTCCTTGATCCATTAAACTAAGACATGACACATTGATTCTATTTAGCATTAAGTTCTCAGTTCGGCTTTATATTGTCAATTTCCTGTTATTTTAAGGCGACATAAACTGATTCCATATTAAACCGAAAGGTTACCAGATTTTCTGATAGCCCACATCATTGTTTTATTAAATTAATAAGCGATTAATACAATAAAGGACCATTTTACGAGCTTTGAGGCGCGTTAGGTAGATGGTGCTGCCCCATACTTGTATAGACCAATCGGCAATCTATGGGTGGTGTGTCAATATGGCACCTGCACTCTTGACTTCGGAAGTCGCTGTAGGGTGGCAAGACTTTTGTCTGTCGGCCTGGAGGTCATAGGTTCAGTGTGCATCTTTGCTGATTAAATTTTTTTTTTTATATTTGACAAGGGCTCTCTCATGTCGACCTAGCCTAGAATGGGTGCTAGGAAGTATCTTGGGAAGTAAAGGCGACCGTCGTGATATTGATCACATGACCCACCGGGTACCTGCGCTTGTCGTCCGCTAACGAGACTGGCCATCTATTTCCTCCGTGCGTTCAGGCCTACACAATGTGATGACCCTATCATATCACAGAAGCATAGTAGGCTCTTGCTTCGGGACATTCAATTCTGTCAACTATGACCTTCTCATCTCATCTCATCTTATGTTCCTCTTGTACTTTGCGCTGTCGAGGTAAAGTGTAAACAGCGGGAGAGTGCCAGTTTTTTTTTTATTATTTTGTTATTTTTTGCAGATCCCTTACAGGACGTTGCCGTCAACATCAGCATTTTTCAGCTGCTGTTTATGTACTAGGCAAGATTATGCTCAGTAGTTTGCCATTGCTTTTTGAGCGACCGGCTCACATACCTCGTAAGTTACCAAAGCGGCGAGAACCGCTACCGATACTCGCGCAGGTTATGTTACTCACGAGAATATACAGGATTACGGAGAAAGACGTTAACACCTAGGCCAGGGAGACCGGTTAATTCAGTTTGTGGGCTTCATGTATCGATATTCCCATGGTCTCTGCTGTTCCATTCGTCCGTTTGGTCTGTACATCATTGTTTGTTGTGGTATACTATTGTAGTCTAAGAACTGGTGTTGAGTGTGACTGATAC
Source organism: Cepaea hortensis (assembly GCA_963921405.1). NCBI lineage: Eukaryota > Metazoa > Mollusca > Gastropoda > Stylommatophora > Helicidae > Cepaea > Cepaea hortensis. The sequence continues at coordinate 177,242,780 of OY992876.1, read as the reverse complement.
AGCCTGGATACAGCACCATATCATATAAATACATGCGATACTGTTTATTTCTTGTCTTCACCCGAAATTATTTGCCACAATAATTGATAAGTTCATAATCTTCGAGATTTCCCAAAAATATCATGTAGTTTGCATTACCATAATAATATTTTGTTTACGTCTCTATAATTGCAAATACCGTCTGCAAAGACTGCTTAAAAAGGTAACCGGATGTAGTAAATTAACCAGGACACAATGAATTCAGTTTTCTGTTACTTACATTTGGCAAGAACTATTTTATCCTCGTGGCAGACATCTTTAAAACCAGGAACAGATCGAAAGAAGCGAACTGTCTTCTGCAAAGTTCTGTTCAATATTTTCGCATGTGTCTCCGTCCAGTCGCGTCTGCCACCAACATCGATCCCAGTCGCCTCCAGAATGTTGAAGTAAGCTTCTCTGTCCATGACAGTCAGTTTGCCATACGTCTGCTCTCTCAGCTTAAGGATATCCTGTAATGAAATATACAGATTAACGCATCGTCAGTAGGCAAGGAACCTACGACAAGTCTGGCCAACCGGTAGAAAATGTACTTGATCCTAAGCTTATTTGCTCACGAACTATGGAGTAAATTGAAGGAAAGGTACAAGTCACAGGCTCTGGAATTTCAAATACTCCCCCCACATGGAAGACAACAACAACAACAACAACAACAACAACAACAACAACAACAACAACAACTCATTGTCTGCATGAGACTGGACTGAATTATTCTCTGGATACACACAATGGCTAGCATGCTTTACCGCCTGCCCAGTGGTAATGTGTTCGAATCTTCATTGGGCAGGTTATAACATTTGAACTAGGCTCCTAGCACAACCAGCTTAAAGTGGGTTCCAAAAAATATACTCGGCAGTACTGACGGCAGTCTTGATACTGTCCTTATCTAATGCAGAGAGGTCTATAAAATATGGGGGAGGGGGGCGGCAAGTATCATATGCTCAGTGTGTCTCAAAACGTTTAGAAGTGTGCTTTACTTTACATTATCATCATGTGAGATGCCCGTAAGCGTGGGCGGTCATGTTTCGCCAATTAGCACGATCGCCAGAGTCACTGATCAGCTACGTATTCTTGTCTCGAGTATGCTACGTGTCCAAGCCATCTGGACATTTACTTCACTGCCTTCCCCTTGTTCCTTTTCCCTTAGTCTTGTCTCTTGTTACCAAGCTCTCTAACTTATTTCTCCTTATAACGTGTCAACATTATTTTTACTGTCTACGTCTAAATTCTCTCATCAGTTAACGGTTTTATTATTATTATTATTATTATTATTATTATTATTATTATTATTATTATTATTATTATTATTATTATTGGTAGGACTTGCTCATTTGGGTTTCTGTTTGTCCATGGTATTCTTTGCATTTTCCTCAGAAACAACATTTCCGCTGCCATTAGATGTTTTTCAGCTTGTCTACTTTGTCCATGTTTCACATCCATACAGAAGTAAAGTTTCTATGTAGCACATCAACACGCTGTGTCTTGTTGCAATCGACATTCTGTTATTAGTCAATATGTTTCCATCTTGCAAAAAACTAACTTCGCCATAACGATTCTTGTTCTAATCTCTTCAATGCACCTCCAATCAGATTTTATGTATGTTCCGAGACATTGTACATTGCACTTAGACATAAATTACTCTAATTTGGTCTAGTTTTACTTATAAGCTATAATATAAAGACGATGATGATCTATTCAGTCAAAATGCAAATAGTGAATATTGCGATGTTTTGAGAATTTCACTGCTCTATTCTTCAGTATTGTCTGTAAACGTGTAATAGAGCAATCACAGAGTTTTCGTGAAAATTTACGTTCTGGAAGCATTAAATAAGCTTCAATATCATCATTGGGTAATGTATATGGTGTTTGGTACACATTTTCTTGACCATACAACACTCAAAATGTGATGTTGTCTGTTTGACGTCTGTTGTCTGACATCCCACAAATATGATTCCATGCTTATTTCAATAGTTCGTCGGATCTGTATTCATAAGGTCATGAACGGCATCACGCCAGGAGAAATATGTGAACCCATAAGCATCATTCTACCACTGATGCAGGTTTACTTATACACTTGATCTAATGTTTAGTTACCGTGTGGCATTTTTTATACTAACTAAAAATATTGTTTGGAAAATTGACTTGTCAAATCTATCATACTAGCTGACCCGGTCCGGCTTCGCCCAGTCCCTGGCGGGGATCTATCTATCTATCTATCTATCTATCTATCTATCTATCTATCTATCTATCTATCTATCTATCTATCTATCTCTATCTATCTATCTATCTATCTATTTATCTATTTATCTATCTATCTACCTACCTACCTACCTATCTACCTACCTACCTACCTAACTACCTATCTATCTATCTATATATCTACCTATCTGCCTACCTGCCTGCCTGCCTGTCTGTCTGTCTGTCTGGCGGGGATCTATCTATCTATCTATCTATCTACCTACCTACCTACCTACCTACCTAACTACCTATCTATCTACCTACTTACCTACCTACCTACTTACCTACCTACCTACCTGCCTGCCTACCTACCTGCCTGCCTGTCTGTCTGTCTGTCTGCCAGGCAGCCTGCCTACACGTCCGTCCGTCCGTCTATCCTTCCCTCCCTCCCTCCCTCCCTATCTATCTATCTATCTATCTGTCTATCTATCTATCTATCTATCTATCTATCTATCTATCTATCTATCTATCTATCTATCTATCTATCTATCTATCTGTCTGTCTATCTATCTATCTATCTACCTACCTGCCTGCCAGCCTGCCTGCCTGCCAGCCTGCCTGTCTGTCTTTCTGTCTGTCTGTCTGTCTGCCTACCCGTCCGTCCGTCTCTCCCTCCGTCTCTCCCTCCGTCTCTCCTTCCCTCCCTCCGTCTGTCTGTCTGTCTGTCTGTCTGTCTGTCTGTCTGTCTGTCTAATAATTTATTGGTTGCAGTTAGAAAATTTCGCTTAATGCTAGGATTATTTTTGTTTAATGTTGTCGTATAATTTTCATGTAAAAAATAATGTTGTATAATTTTCATGTAAAAATGATGTGGTGGTATCGAGAACAACCTTAGATAAACGAAGATCAACTTACAAAAAGCATTAGAAAGAGCACTTGAAAGATCTTTACATCTTCCATCAACAATAAAAGTGGGTAAATGGAGCGGCGGCAGCAGCAGAAGAAGAAAAAGAAGGAGGGGGAGGAGGGGGAGGAGGAGGGGAGGAGGAGGAGGGGAGGAGAAGGAGGGGGAGGAGGGGAGGAGGAGGAGGAAGGGGAGGGGGAGGAGGAGGGGAGGAGGAGGAGGAGGGGGAGGAGGAGAGGGAGGAGGAGGGGAGGAGGATGAGGAGGGGGAGAAGGAGGAGGAGGGGAGGAGAGGGAGGAGGAGGAAGAGGAGGAGGAGGATTATAACGCTTATGCCTGTAGATAACTGTAGCAAAAAGGTCCACTTATTTGAGAAATATGCAACAATTTTACATATATAGCAATGCTATTAAAAGTTATGTCCCCTCGCTATATATAAATTATGATGTAAATTAAAATATTAAATAATATTAAGTAAATAACTGTTTGTACACTAACAAACTATGACAGTTGGCCACACCGGAATGAGAAGAAGACGTATAGAAAATGTCATCTCAATCGGATGGACCGTTCGCGAACGCATAAATAACATACATACATACTTACAGACAGACATACATCACATTTTATATAGATAGATAGACAGACAGACAGACAGACAGACAGACAGACAGACAGACAGACAGACAGACAGACAGACAGACAGACAGACAGACAGACAGACAGACAGACAGACAGACAGACAGACAGTCAGACAGACAGACAGACAGACAGACAGACAGACAGACAGACAGACAGACAGACAGACAGACAGACAGATAGATAGATAGATAGATAGATAGATAGATAGATAGATAGATAGATAGATAGATAGATAGATAGATAGATAGATAGATAGATAGATAGATAGATAGATAGATAGATAGATTTGCTCATAAATATAAAGACAATGTAATAAAGCAAATGCCATCGCATCGTAGATATTGTGGCAGAGTCAAACTGTGGTGAAAGTAAGTCACCTCAGTGTGGAATCTGGTGACCAGTCATTTTCTTCGACGCGGTTCCTTCCTATATCAATGCTTGTTGACTATACTACCAGACTGAATGCTTAAGACAGGTATGTTGTCGGAATGTTGATGCACATAGTGAACAACTACGGTTAGAATTGAATAGTAGGAAGACACATAATATGGTCGTCAATGGGAAGAAGGAAGTAACACAATGTAATATACAAGTAAATAGGCATGTTTTTAAACAAGTGACGATACAGTTATTTCGGAACAGTCATAACATCGGATAGGAGATGCCTTGAAGAAATTAGAACAAGAACTGCCATTGCCAAGGTAGCCTTTTGCAAGATGAAAAACATACTGACCAATAAAAAGATATCAATTGAAACGAAAAAAGAATGTTTAATTGCTACATAGAACCTGTACTTTTGTATGGATGTGAAGCGTGGACAATGAGCAGACAAGCTGAAAAACATCTGATGGCCGTGGTAATGATCTTCTGAGGAAAATTCAAAGAATACTATAGTCAGACAGAAGAACCAATGAACAAGTCCGTCAAGAAACAAATAAAGATCGTAAACTGATTAGAGACATTAGACGTAGACAGTCACAATTTTTGGGCATGTTATTAGAAGAAATGAATTGGAGAACTTGGTGACAACTGGCAAGATCGAAGTGAAGAGACCAAGGGGAAGGCCGAGAAGTAAATACCTGGATGGCTTGGCCACGTCGCATTATCAAGACAGTAACACGGAGCTGATCCACGACTCTGGTGATTGAGTGACATGGCAAAACATGACCGCCCACGCTTACCGGCATGGAGCATGGTGGATGGATGGTTGTCGGAATAAAAACCTCACCGTGAGATAAACCAGGGAACCGATAAACCAGCGTTCACCATATCATTCGTATGGTTTTATCACCAGTGTAATAAAGATTGCTGTAGAGAAACGATATCATCATCATTATCATCATCATCATCATCATTTCTTCTGCTTCATCTTTGTCTTTGTCTTCTTATTCTGCTTCTGCTTCTTTCGCTTCCTCCTATTCCTCCTCCTTCTTCTTTTTAATGCTGATCTTACATGTCACGATGAAGAATGTTATTAGATTCACGAACGAATTCTGGTATGTGTTTAATTCGCGGTGGTTCGTTTGTCTCAGAAATGCTGCTAATATATCATAAGCAAGAGGGCAATTTTTTATGTTTTTTTTTGCTTCTTCCCCTTCAAAATTAGCGATCTTGCTTTCTATGCAACACTGCATGACAGTAGCCATGTTAAGCGGCCACACGAGGCTACTTGTCATTTGTCTCTGTAATGTTCAGCGCTGATATTACGCAATGGTGTTGCTGATATCATTATTTCTTATCCTGTTACTTTAACCATGCGTGTATTTACATTTCAACTCTGTTGTTGTCATTTGTATTTTCTTTCTTCGCTATACTGCCCACTGTGGCTGCACTGAGTGAGATGGAATATAATCTTAAACAAATGTTTTTTGTTTTGATTGTTTGTTTTAGTACAAGTTACATATTCATATATATTAGATACTCAGTGTAAACACAAATTTGTCCGGCAGAGTAAAATAATACTATCAAATGTAAATATGATAGCTTACTTGCCTTAATTGACGTATTTTAGTATAGATTGTTATGCTATTTATTGTTTTTATTTTATTTGTTTAGTTATTACTATTACTTCTGTGTGCCGTTCCTTTTCAAATTACATTTTAAAAAATTTTAATATTGTATGTAATTTCAACAAATTTTTCATCATTTTAATACTGTATGAAATTTAAACACAATTTTTATCATTTTAATACAGCATGTAATTCCATACTATCTTCCTACTAACACATTGTTATCGGTGGTGTTATCACTGGTTGAAGACAGCATGAGATGAACCCAGTATTGTAACAACAGAGAGTTCAGTTTTACCAGGAATACTGAATACTACAGGAAGACACCGGATGGTAATTTAGTACATCGGGAATCAAGAGCGTGCAGGCTCAGAAATGAGTTTTTTACAATGAAAGCTAGTCAGAGTAAATTATCTATGAATAATCTCAAGCAGACACGGCTAGAAGCACAACCAGCTATAAGTCTGTGATGTGATAGGGCCATTGTATAATGTAGACCCGAGGAATAGGTGGCCAGTCTCCTCCTCTGTTGGCGGACGAAGAACGCAGGTGCTAAACCCTCGTCCGCCCGTGCTCATGATAGATAGCATACCACACATGGTATATTTAGATACAGGGGATGCAGAGCAAGCGATGAATTCAGGGAATAGCAGATGCAGCGATGATTCCTTTTGCATAGCCCCTTTTGTCCAGACAGCTCTTGCCAAGCTGACGTTGAATGACATCATAGGGGGCAGAGGAAAGAAAAAACAGAAGATGAAGATGTCATGCAATTCACGCAGTCTCGTTTGCAGGTGTAGATCTCCTAAGCCAGGTTAGGACTTAAATACCACAATAATGATGTTTACTAGTAAAGAGCCGGTCTCTCTGGCTGTGGCGTTACAACACTTTCTCTCTGTAATCCCGTTTATCACGCAGAGTCTCGCAGCGGAGCGAGAACTGAGGTGGTTCGACCCCCGCTCGTGACTTGCGGATACTGAGCCGGCCGCTCAGAAAGCAATGGCAAACTACTGAGCGTAATCTTGCCAAGAGATCAACAGACAGCTGAAAGATGCTGCTGTTGACAGCTAAGTCCTGTAAAAGGATACGCAAAACATTTAAACTAGTAAAGATGCCTGTTCCGTGGCGATGGGATTACGGACGCAGTTCGTAATCTCGCATACCCGCGTTCGAAACACAGCTGTGGGCGATTTGACAGCTGACACCATTATTACCAGCATTTAATAGAATGGAAATATAAAAGAAGGTTGGCTACTGAAGACGATAAAACAAAGGAAAACTGAAATATTTTGGTCACTTGAAAGGTCATGAAAGTTTGCAGAGAACAAAAATGGAGGGGTATTTGACTGGGAAGAGAAGAAGAGGAAAGCCAAAGAGAAGATGGTTGCAGGATGAGGCTGACGATCTCCAGATTGGTGTATGGGACGCGGGACATTTTTCTTATGACCGAGAAGTTTTCCGGACGGTTGTTATCGGAGTGAAGTTCTGCAAATGACATGCTACTGAATAAATAAATGAATCCACTAATATATTTACTATCTGGTGGCTGTGCAAAATCCATTGCATTCCATTGGAACCTCGCTGTCTTGACAGACGATAGTTTGTAAGACCAGGGATGGGCCATAGCAAAAAGCATGGGTTGAAATATTAGATACCATGTATTGATCATGCAGCATGATCCCTCTCTCTCTCTCTCTCTCTCTCTCTCTCTCTCTCTCTCTCTCTCTCTCTCTCTCTCTCTCTCTCTCTCGGCCTGCCTAGTTCAATCCAAAGGAAAGATAACACCAATACATCTGGAACAAGACAAGCTACAGAAGCTGCCGGATTAGCAAAGCAATACTCTAACTGTGCATCTGTTGAAGCTTCCATCCTAAACCAGTTGCCGACGAAGGCTTATGGCCTGGCCTGCCCTGCCCTGCCATGACATTTAGTATTTAGGTTGCATTTCTTCGCACTAGGGTTAGGCGTGTACCCTCCCCATTGCACTCCTCCGCCTGAAGCCGTTTGCACAATATGGGGTGTCGGGTTTAGTGATCGCCGCCCAACATTCGGAGCTAAAAGAAAGCAGCTAGTACCGTCTACTGTCACACGGTAGCTCAGTCATATCTGACTAAGACCTGGCAGATTGAAAAAAGAATTATGTCTTTTATAAGTCCATTTATTATCTCCGTCTTTTACCTGTAAGACATTCTACTAACCGGGAGAAGCTGTTACTGTGCGGTTGCGGGGTGTTTTAGACTTCTAAGCTAGGGTGACCATTGTTACAAGTCTACGCTGGTAATGTCGACGCCTGCGGCCCCCCCCCTCCCCCCTCCCCCCACCTACACTGAAGGATGGAAATAATGGCTACCTGTTTTCTCCGTGCACTCAGACTTTGTGGGAAAGGAGTTACGAATGCAATTAGTAATCCCGCATACCGCGTTCGAAACACAGATGATGGCGATTTTGGAGCAGACCGCCTTGCGTTGGTTTCCATACAAAGGTATGAATGCCGGTCGCTCAGAAAGTAATGGCAAACTACTGAACGTGAAATTGCCAGGAAATCACAAACAGCCAAAAATGCTGGTGTTGTCCTATGAAGAATATGCAACTAACTCAGACCCACAAAATGTGATGGTTCTAAGATATCACGGGCACTGAGCAGGTTCATGTTTCAATTTAGATTGTTTTTCATAACTACGCACACAACCGGAATATTTATTCTGAGACAATGTTGCAGAAGTTATATACACAACAATACCCTGTCATAAAAAATGATAATAGGACAAAAAATAAGAAAGACCAGACATTTTTGTTGCCATTTCCGTTGACTGTAAAGGCAAGAACCAAGCGAGGACGTTTGACAATGGTCGTGCCCAAGGGCTTACGTGCAAGGCATATTTCTTGTGCAAGGTGAAACAATGGCAGTCACAAGGACACGGTTCTTCTTAATGTCATTCTCTGTTGGGAAGCCGCGGTACTGCAGTGTCTTGCCTGCTGGTTCCCTGGGCATGGGTTAGAATTCGTATCGAGGCGGATTTGTTATTAATTGACCTGGGTTCCTTGATCGACCCAGCTTAATATGAGTACCGAGAAATGTCTTGGGAAGTAAAGACACCGGCGTGATTTTGACTGTGTCCTCACTCTCCCACCGGAGTGTTCATTTGTCTATAAAACTCTACGGCTAGCACAAAGAGAGTTGAAAGAAATAAGCAAGAGGCTAGTGAAATATTTCGGTCACATTAAAAGACATAACACTCTTATAAAAACCATACTGGAGGGTCAGGTTGAAGGCAAGCGAGCAAGGGGTGGACAATGATTCAAGGGGGAAGATAACATCAATAGATGGACGAACAACAATCTGAGAGAATGTACAGTCAGGGCAAGAAACAGTTTTGGAGATTCATTGCAGCTAACCTTCATTGTGGAGATGGCACCTGATTGTCTGATTGATTTACCCTTTGTAGCGAACGCCTTAAAGTGTGCAAAGAGTTATTTCTTTTCCTGTAGACTATCCCTGTCGATACTTGGTAAGCTGGAGGCAAGGAGTGTATACTTATGCTATTATGAGTTGCTCATGAAACTGTCAGTTCTTGTTCATACGTGCTGCTACTTCCTATGTAGTTTAGAAATGTTGCTTGTCCTTTGCAGAATGTTATGATCAATCCCAACCTCATGTTGATTTTCTATGGAAGTTTGCATTCAGTAGTTTGCCATTGCTTTCTGAACGAGAAATCAACCATTAAGTCAAACTGACAGATGTAGGGAGCGATCTGCCTACCATGCAGTCAGCACACCGGCAATTGAAGAACGAGCGCTCTTATAAACTCAGCCACGTTCACCTCTATATATAGTATTGAAAAATAGTCAAATAAGGCGAACTTGTACACCACTGAAGGGTACTGGACAATTGTCTTCGTCAGCACACAACAAACAAACACAAACCGACAAATAGTTTCATGTAGTGGTTTCCATGTAGTTGTGTCCGTTTGTCTTTGTTTATTCTGTGCTAACAAAGGTTTTAACCGCAACATCCATTTTATTTCTTGTAATCGTGTTCTAGTAAAGCTCACAATCTACTTCTCGTGTTTTGGTGATTCATTCATTGACCATTTAAGCTTTACTGCACTTCCCCTTATTGTGGACAAATGACAGCATTCTATGACAAGAGGAACATTATGCGTAACTTGTCTATGTCCATGGAAGTCAAAAAAAACGATCTATAGGATATTAAATGGTGACCAACATTTTCTGGAGTAAATAGTGCAGCAGGTACTGACCAGGAAATCAATCCGAAGCTCAGTACTCCGAGGAAAGGCCTGACAGACACATAATCAGATTGTAACTGGTACCATTAGTACTGGGACTCTTCGCTGGTTGATGAAGAGGAAAACGAAGCGCGAATGGGAATGTCCCCAGTGCTGAGATATAGGTTCTTGGCTCAACTCAACAATAAATACTGCCCGTGCAACTGTGTGTCGGGGAAAGGTGGGCAGTGAATACAGGGACTACAAGGAAACTGAAGGCCACGTGAAGGTTTCTTCCTTCGAATGCTAAGAATCCAACAGACGGATAAAAAGGTGAATATCCAAGTACACAGCTTTTGATCATCGCCACCAGGACAAGCAGCCGGGATAAGGTAATGGTCAGCACGCTAGCCTGCTTGGCGGGTGGTTATGCGTTCGAATCCCAAGCGGGGCGGAGTTGTAAAATTGACCTGGGCTTCGAATACCAGGATATATTGTGGGAAGTAAAGATGGCCGGCGTGTTATTGGCCACATGACCTTGGTCTATACAAGTATGGGGCTAGCACCATATACCCAATACGCCCCAAAGGATTCTTTACGTTTTTGTTAAATGTAACATGTATAGAAATATCATTCAGGTGTGTGGAAGTTCCTTTATTTTAATAATGTATAATTGCTGGGACTGGTTTCAGTAAAATTGATACAAGTGTTTTCTGCCAATCTCCTCCTCCCCCCCCCTCTGTCTCTCTCTCTCCACCTCTCTCTCTCTCTCTCTCCACCTCTCTCTCTCTCTCTCTCTCTCTCTCTCTCTCTCTCTCTCTCTCTCTTTCTCTCTGAATTAATGAATATCCAAGACAACAACAGTCAATGTGGAGCTGTGTGTATGGATTTCAAGAAAGCATTTGATATGTGATAGACCATGCTATTTTAATTTTTAAAAATAACTAGAGACAATAAAAACTGGCCCTAACGTAGCTACTCTAATAACATCGTTTCTATCAAACAGAAAGCAAGCAGTATCACACAATAAATCTCTGTCTCAAACCACTACCTTCAATACTGGAGTACCGCAAGGCTCTATTCTTGACCCTCTATTATTTGCCATCTATATTAACGATCTACCTTTGCATCTTTCGTCGTCCTGCAATCTATTTGCAGACGACTGAACAGTGTATACAAACGCTGAAAGCTGTAATTTGTTGGAGTCTTTGTAACAAGAATTAAATAATGTAGTTAGGTGGAGCTATGCGAACCGTATGCAAATTAACATCACTAAAACAAACCCAATGTTATTAACAACCAGACAAAGGCTTCAAACTCTAAATTCACACAGATCACTTCAACTTCACATCGATGACATGCCAGTAGAAAGTGTAATTGAGTACAAAGCATTATGCCTCATCATTGATAGAAAAGTAGCCTTTAATCCCCACGTTCAAGCGCTCGTTAAACAAACAGCGAAAAAGTCTACCAACTCGCCAATATTAAACATTTCCTTGATGAGGACACAAGGAAAATATTCTATACTTCTCACATTCAGACACATTTTGACTACTGCTCTACAATCTGGGACAGTTGTTCCAATTCAAGCACCAAGTGACTTTATTCACTCCAGAAACGGGCCATGAGTTTAATTTATAGCAAACATTTATCTGACAATCCTAGCCTGCATAAACGCTTTCGGTTACTGCCACTCCGCAAACGCCTGCTTTTCAATAAAGTCAAACAAATTCACAAAATCTTACATCGGAATGCTCCAAATAACCTTTGGCCATTGTTTAAATATAATGCTAGACACAGTAAACGTTTAAATATACTACACGTTCCTAAGCCTAGGATTGACTTATACAAAACAAGCTTAACGTTCTCTGCAGCTCAGCTGTGGAACAATCTTCCACAAGAAATCAAAGACATTACCAATCCCTATACATATAATCGCAAATTATTAGAACACTATCTCAGTACAGATTCCCCCCCCCCCCTTAATAATAGAAATAATAATAATAATAATAATAATAATAATAATAATAATAATAATAAACCTAGTATAACAGCCAGTCCCCTTTCTGTAGATCAGTGTATTCCACATAGCTAATAACAAGTGCCACACCATTAATTAATATTATATTACTGAGTCGTGTAGTATTGCTTTTTGTATTTTCCCCATGCCTTCGTAATGCATATCTTTTATATTGTTGCTGTTCTCAGTTAGCCTTGAATTATGTGAGATGAAATAATGTATGAAAGAGAATGATAGAAGGGCAGAATGTTAGACGGCCTGCGTGCCCAATTCTTAACCCTTTGAAAGTAAAGTTTGTTCGTTCGCTCGTTCGTTCGTTCTCTCTCTCTCTCTCTCTCTCTCTCTCTCTCTCTCTCTCTCTCTCGTGCTCTGCTGCTTCTTTATCTCTCTATTCCTCTCTCTTGATTTGTCTCTTTTCATTATCTTCTCTTTATCTGTCGTTACGTCTTTGTGTGTGTCTCTGTGTTCTTCTCTCCCTTGCTCTGCGATATTTACTTTCTCATCCTGCACAATTATCTCTGTGTGTCTTGTCTCTCTCTCTCTCTCTCTCTCTCTCTCTCTCTCTCTCTCTCTCTCTCTCTGTGTGTCTGTGTCTCTGTGTGTGTGCGTGAGTGCGTACGTGCGTGCGTGTGTGTGTGTTTGTGTGTGTGTGTGTGTGTGTGTGTGTGTGTGTTGGTGATTGTGTGACTGAGTATATAATATTTCATATGATTATGATGCTTTAACCCAATATTGTGACAAAAATGTATTATACGATTTCATTTGATTAAGATAATTATGCCGAATTTTATGACACATAGGTATTAAGCGACTTACCAAGAATGACTTGAGTTTCTCTGCTATTTCTTCATCAGACAGCAGGTGAGAATCTATGACCACATGTTTTTGGTAAGCCGTTTTCAAGGAAAGGACCACCTCGTCAAGTTCAGCTTCCGTAAACTCACACCATGGTAGTGCCTTGTTGTTGTAGTCCTCATCATTCTCATGAAGTCTCACCCTGTTCTGCTGCTCGTCATCTTGTTCTATTGATCGTGGAGTTTCCCCACCTAAAGAAAACGGAGTCCATTTTTCCAAATGTTCATCGTCATTGATGACTTCTGAAAACTGCTTGGCGAGATGTTCCGTGCCTTCTGGTGAATAGTCACCTTTTTCCCCAACTGAAGTCCCGTGTTCATAAGGAATGTTCAGAAAATTCAAAGGTTCATTTGATTCCTCTAAAGTTATAGTACCAGAAATCTCAGAAATGATCGCAGGGTCCTTCTTAAGTACATTATCTAAATGGGATGTCGAAAACAAAGGAGAGTGTGTATTTAAAGACAAGGAACTCTTATCTAGTAACTCAGATAAGCCACATGAGTTCGATGAGCCGTCCATATATTGTCTTTCCTTGCTAATTCCGTCGGCAATAAAAGCTGCTTGACAATTGGACAACTGGGACTCATATTCAAAGGATGTTTCTTGAATTGATGTTATACCTGGAGAATGTCCGGCATCTATGTTGGACATTCCTGTAGAAGAATCGCTACCTTGTCTTTCCCGGTAGTAGTTCACATGAATGACCGAAGGATTGTAAGACGTACAGGATTGGGTCATGTCGTTGACAAAAGGAAAATGATCCTTATTGTGATCAGTAGTATTATTGAAAGATTCGTCTTTTGTTTTCAGTGTAGTAGCATCCAGATCCCAATACGAACTGATGCTGGATTCGGGAAACATTGACTCTGCATTTCCTGCTTTATCTGTAGCTAGATTTTGGTTTGTCGGATAGAAACATGCACTGACATTGTCTGACGCTGGTTGGCTCTTTGGTAGTGTACTGGGTTTATCTGTAATGAAACCGCTAACAGGACACAAAAAGTCATCGCCGAAGCTCATATCACCCCAGGATAGGCGACGCAATTGTTCTAATTCATTTGATACAGGTGTGTGTAGATTCAGGAACTCTGTGTTCTGTGCGGACATTTGCTGTTTACTATATGGATTACATTCCGGGCTGCTTATTGAGCTAAAAAGGCGGTCCTGTTCTAAGGTGTATGACTGAAAAGAACAGTCTGCCTGATTGGTAAAACTGTTCTGCTTTATATGCGATCTTTCATCTTTCGACAGGATGGCGTATTCATCGTTATTAAAGTAAGCATGTTCATTCCAGCCCTGTTGCTGACTATAGCGTTCAATGTCGCCATCATAACCATTGTCTGAATAGGCCAGAAATCTACGGCTGTCGTCGGGGGACGTAACTGTACCTAAACTGTCGGAATAATTTGGGAATTCTAACCAAGATGGCGAGATTGGTGCTGATGGTCCCCTGGAATTCGATAGGTCTGACATTGGCGAGGATGATGAAACAGGAGAGGACGTAGGCGATGCTTGACACAGTTCATTTGTTGGTGAGTTAAAGTAATGTGCAAAGTCAGAATCTCTCATGTCGGAACACCAACTCGGATAGCCGCTGTTGAAATCTGATACGGCATGCATTGTATGCGTCTGTGCACCCTTTATGTCATTCTTTATAGAAGCGTCTTTGATATCATCTATTTTCTCTTTCTCTGGATTTATTAAACTGTTTATATCATTGACCGGAAAGACTGTTTCATTTGTGATGTTACTATCATCAAAATTAAAAGCGTTTTGTGAGGCAAACGTGGATTTTGTAGGTGACAGTTCCATGAACTCGCTGTTGGGTTTTCGAAATGCGTCGGATATCTTCTCCAGTGCACAGCTGGAGCGAGATTTCTTAGCAGAAATGCCCAGGGCATCTTCGGTACTGCCTTGCGACATCTTGCAATCGCCAAACTGTTTACGCTTGACAAAATGTTGGAAATGATGTTCTATCATTTCAATAATGTCATGAGACTTTTTCACGTACGAATAACGTCCTGTCTTGATTGCTGCAAATAGAAACAAACGGATGCACTCTACATCATGCTATCACAATAGCGTGTATCTTAAAGTTTAAATACAAAGCTCCTTTCTTCTTTGTTTAACAAATAACAAGAGAAACACATTCAATTAACAATAATACATTTATGTAAGCGCAGAGGTCCCGAAGGATCCTTTTGCAACCCCTAAACGTATACCTTTTATAACCCAACCTGAACCAGATGGCTGATGTTGACAAATACCACGCCAGCCGAGGAACAGTCCCGGTACCCATTTTAGACCGGATTGACCTAAGATCCCAGATCAATTTTGTTTTTAAAATATACGTCTCGATGGTGATTCGAATACATAACTACCAGGCCGAAAGGTAAGCATGCTAGCCACTACATTACCGCGGCGAACACCATTATTACTAAAATGTAATTGAGTATGGCCGGCTCCATGGCTAAGGGCTTGCGGACGCGATTCTTAAGCTCGCTTACCCACTTTCGAAACACATCTGCGACCGATTTGGCAGCAGACCGCGTTGCGTCGGGTTTTAACGTGTTGGTATGGGAGCCGGTCGTTCAGAAAGCAACGGCAAATTACGGAACGTAAATTTGCCAAGACATCAACAACATCAGTAAAATGCTAGTATTGATAGCGATGTCCTGTAAATAGCATATGCAAGAAAAAAATTTTGAATAGGAATATCACAGAAATCAATGTTCAAAAGAAGAATCAGTCTATAAGGCACTATGAATTCTTAAATTAGTAAATAATTTGCTGAACAAAGTTGCTTGTTAATAAACTTTATCCCTTTAGCCGAAATGAGAAAAGTGAAAATGTATATACTTCCGAGGTTGGACATTTTTGCTGAGCTATCATTCATCAAAAAACACACGCATGACAGCTAGGACAGTATGGGAGTGTTGCGCAATTTATAATACTCTGATGAGACAAATTAACCTAGCTTCTAAATATGAAATATGAACATTCGGTCTGCATGAATCTACATTTGTATGTGATTGTGTGTGTGGGTGGGTAGGTGGGTGGGTGGGTGTGTGTTTACATGCAATAGTTGTACCCCTATATTGTAGAACATAAAGAAGAAGGAATGAAGAAGAAAATACCACAATGTAATATACAAGTAAATGGGCATGTTCTTAAAGAGGTGAATCGGTACAACAATCTTGGAACAGTCATAACATCTGATGGAAGATGCCTTGAAGAGATTAGAATAAGAATTGCCATGGTGAAGGTAGCCCTTTGCAAGATGAAAAACATACTGACCAATAAAAAGATATCAAGTGAAACGAGAAAAATAGTGTTGAAGTGCTACATAGAACCTGTACTTATGTATGGATGTGAAGCGTGGACAATGAGCAGACAAGCTGAAAAACAGCTGATGGCTGTGGAAATGTGGTGTCTGGAGAAAATGCTAAGGATTCCATGGACAGACAGAAACACCAATGAACAAGTCATTCAAGAAACAAATGAAGATCGTAAACTGATTAGAGACATTAGACCTAGACAGTCAAATTTTTTTTGGGCATGTTATGAGAAGAAATGAATCGGCGAACTTGGTGACGATTGGCAAGATCGAAGGGAAGAGACCAAGGGGAAGACCGAGAAGTAAATACCTGGATGGTTTTGCCACGTAGCATGATCGAGTCAGAAACACGAAGCTTATCCACGGCTCTGGTGATTTAGTGAGATGGCGAAACATGACCGCCCACGCTAATCGGCATGGCACATGATTGATAGATGGAAAGAAAAAAGGAAAGAAAAAAAGGAAAGAAAGAAAGAAAGAAAGAAAGAAAGAAAGAAAGAAAGAAAGAAAGAAAGAAAGAAAGAAAGAAAGAAAGAAAGAAAGAAAGAAAGAAAGAAATGGTATTTCTATATAGGATTTGATTTGTACTACTATAGCAGATGCTTCCTCCCATGGCCTCTTGTGGACAGTTTAGTAGTTACCCGTATTCATCTGTCTTCATGATTTCTCCTGTTTTCAATTGCAATATTCCCCGGTGCTTTCATAGCTTGATCATGGCCTGTACTGGTAGATCTACTTGGTCTACTGAAGATGTGGATATTCTGTGTCAAATTCACCCATGTCTTAGCCAGCCAGTTGAAGCTTGTTGAGTTTGATATGCGAATCGAAACCAAAATTTGCCCTGATTGTGTGAGTCTCTCAGAGTAGTGAGTGAGTGAGTGGCACCGTGCCGTCTTTGCAGACGAAAGTATGTGAATTGGAACTAGAGCTAGAATTCCAAAGCACAATGCCTGGGCATTAAATCAGAGAACATGTGTTGCCCATGCAGCATGATCCCTCCCTCGGCCTTGCCTTGTTGTCTCCTGAGGAAACGATAACCAGTACGTCTGGAACAAGGTAGGCTGCAGGTGCTGGCGGCTCAGCTTCAAACCTCCAAGAGCAGGTGGTGGGTGGCGGCCAGGCCCTCGCATCCGAGGGACTTGACTTAGAGACGTTCAGCCATATCCCTCAGCTAAGTGCCTTATACTAAGTGTCTGGACCGTTATGAGCGTGTGCATCTGTCATCTCAGAGTAGTAAAGAAAGCATTAAAGAATCCTAGCACTCGCCTTGCAGCTTAGTGGGCACATAGTGTCGACACTATAGTTATATAGGCCATATATAGACATAGACTATATAGGCCACTCGGAACTTGACTGCTCATGTGATCAGTATGACGTCGGCCGATTTTACTTCCAGGACATGCCCTAGTACTAATGTCATGCCGTGTTGACCACATAACTAGGCTACCAACTGACAATATACCACAACAATCAGTGATGTAAGACCAAATGAAACTAGAAGAAGATACTGACCATGTAAACGATGGACAGCGGGAATAACAAAGTGAATTGGAATCTCCATTTGAAGCCTATAAATAGCCAATTTATTGTTGTTTATGCTTCACTTTGTCACCGCAAGGTTCTCCAACCAGTGGAAAGCTGTAGTAATCACCTCCACCTCCATTCTCAGACTTGAGATTGCGATGTCATAAGCCAAGCTCTACTTTACTAAACATTGGCCATCTATTTTTCCTATGAATCGAGTACAGTGACATAGAATATGCATCATAATAATAATTATTATAATTCAGAGAAAACGATGCTTACCTTCTTTGCTCATGCCAACAGCCAAACATTTATCGCGTCGACATTTTGGACAGCTCTTTCGTCGTTTGGTTTCAGGTCCAATGACACAGTGACCATTACCGTTGCACACGTATGGCTGTTTGCGCACCAAACTCCGTCTAAAGAAACCCTGGGGAGTTAAGAGTGTCGTGTATATTTGTGTCTCAATAAATGTCTCATCACAGCATCGGAGATCGGCGTCGCTGGTATGTTTAACGTTAAGAAACTTCTCTACTGACCGCATCCTTGTTTGTTTATTCCACACACCGGACAACTGGACTTAAATGTTTTTTTCGCGTCCTTGACTTTGAGACGTAAATTAAAAGTACCACAGAAGTCGGAGTGAGTTCGTCTGGCGAGGCGCACTCGCAAAAGGAAAAGCTTATACTCACACATAATCAATCCAGTGCACTTACTAATCGGTAGTAACTCCTTGAAGTGGTAGCAAATGTGTGCACTACACTGCAGTTCAAATGGAGCGAGCGAATGAACACGAAGGAACACACACACACACACACGCACGCACGCACGCACGCACGCACGCACACTATTACAGATTAGACTTAATGGTGTGAAGTGATTGGACGCTGTGTCATTGGCACCTTTCCGTCTTGACAGACGATAGTTTGGTACATTGTGCTTCAAAAAGGCTTAATAACTACGATCCATGGCGGTGGCGAGTGTGGCTGGTAAGGCCAATTCTTGCTGCAAATGTTTGCCCACAGTAGGTGCATGTGAAAACATGGTCATTTCCACCATTTTGGACCATCTTACGTCTCTCACGCTCTGTGTGTGCTTTATCTGCAATCATTTTCTCCTTTGTGTTTATTCCATTTCTGATAGTTGTCCTCCATGCAACACGTTCAGCGGCGACGTGCTCCCAATGTGCATTATCAATGCCTGTATCAATCATGTCCCGCTTACACACATCTTTGTATCGTAGTAGAGGCCGACCCTGAGATCTCCTACCCGTCTGTAATTCACCAAAAAAGATGTCCTTTGGTATTCTACCATCATCCATCCTCCTAACGTGTCCTATCCATCTAAGTCTACAAAGACTGAGCATGGAATACACCGTCACACAACCTGATCTTTCCAATACTTCAGTATTTGTGATTTTGTCTTGCCATTTAATACTAAGTATTCTTTCGCAGACACCGCATATGAAAGCTGTTTAAACGTTTCTCTTGGCGTGAGTAAGTGTCAAAAAATGAAACCGTGTGTTTATCCGGTTGATTATTACAGAGGATTTTCGGATTAAGCGGACGATCGACCAGCGACATCTATTTGTACTAACAGAGTAAACACAGTTGTACAGGTTACATCGTGTCAGCCCATAAACACATTTGGTGGTGAGGGAGAAGGATATGGAATGGTTCCGTTTGTCATCTATACTGCCGGACATCAGACGGAAATGGCTGCTGGGATTGTCACCACGGAACAGAAGAGTGACAAGTTTGTCAACATTTGAATGCAGATGGAAGCCGTGAGATCACAGGGGCAGATGTAAAACGGAAGTACCTAGTACGGAAAACAGTGCATCTGTCAATTCTTGGTTTCCGGAACATCAAGATGATTGGCAGCTTGGTATCGAAACTCTTTGCTGGGAGTTTACAGAAACTAGCTGGCTTGTTTTGAGAATCTAGGCAATTACTGACAACTTTGACAGGATTTAAGCCAGGAAAATAGTTCTTGACAGGGGATGATTTGCCACTGTGCCACCTGTGTGGGGGAGTAAAGGATAACGTCACGTGGACAACTTTGGTAGTTTGCCATATAAACTCGAGTTGAGATCAACTAGGGTGGACTTGAATAATGCTCTAGACAGAGTGCAGGGCACTGCAGTGCCAGTGGAAATAATATCTACCGTGTGTTAATTAGTGACTTAATTTTACGCGTGCCTATATGGCAGATGTAGATATGATTTATAGGACTGCAGTAGTGCCATTTAAGGTATAACTTATTATAATATATTCGTTATAATTACTATAGACTGTGGCTTTGTTAAACTATAGTGTGATGATTAGCACTGTTAGTGGAAACTAGCTAGAGTAGTGAAGTGATACTTGGCTCTGTTAGCTAGAATAGATTAGTGAAGTGTTGATAAGCTTTACTAGTTGAGAATTGAGTAATGAAGGATAATTGGGATCTTCCCGTAGGTGTCCCTGGTGGGCGGAGTTCCGCATTCTGTTTGGTGATTTTTCCTTTGTCATAGCCTGATTCGACTCTAGGTGGGTAGCTAATCTGCTCTATGACTAAGTCTAGTTAGCTAAAGATCATTAAGCAAGGTGATAGGCTTACACTCAGCCGAAAGGATCAGTGACTAGTACTATCACCAGATGTGTTGTTTCTATCCTAGGTTCCCTACCAGATCCAAGGAAACTATACAAGTTTGGGAAAGAATTAAAAAACCCATTAGGAAGAACACCAGTTCAAGAGTCACTAGAGTTGCATACAGAACGTAACTTACGCTAGAAGGAAATTGATTCATCAAAGAGAGTGATGCATACTGATGCACCACACAGCATTAGACAGTAGTAACGAACCGAGAACCGGCTAAGAGTACCTAGTGTTAGTACAGCAACAATTAACATTAGAAATTAGCACTTATGGACTGAATGGTTCGATGTGCAACGAGGATGATCTGTCGACTAACTAACTAACTAACTAACTGCGTACACACTACAAAAGACTTGTGCAGTTTGTTAAGGAACGTTAGTAACGAACATTGTGTAGAGGGCAACCGGTCCATGATTAACTGTTAATACCACCGGTGTCTATTTCGGATGTTCATGAAATTGGATTACCAGAGGTCTACAGAGGCAAAGCAGTATCCGGCAAGATGGTTTCGGCAACGGGTGAGAAGTACATGTTCTGACGTAACGTGCTGTGGTCTATCTTTGCTGGGATCAGCTGACTGGGTTGCTGTCTGAGAGTCAGAGTCTACACACTTTATAGAACACGTCACACATTTTCTTCACATACACGTCTCATATACGTTACACTTTTATTTTAATAAATTAATCTTTATTAATTTTTAGAAGCAAGAGTTGTTGAGTATGTTGCGTTGGGGAAGTATGAGAAGGGGGCATAGTACGACAGTGTGCGAGTGATAGGAAAAGGTGTCCATAGGCTGATGGAGTGTGTTGGACGGAAGCTGGTGGATTCTCCAGAATATTGAGAGGAAAAAAATATTATAATGTGGGTGTCGGATCTCCTCACTCCAGGGACGACACTTTAAAGGAGGACACGACATTATTGGGGGCTCGTCCGGGATATTTGGACAGTGGGATCTCTCGATAACGGGATCTTTGGACAGCGGGATCTCCCGTAAACGGAATCCTTGGACAGCGAGATCTCCTGCAAGCAGGAACCGTGGACAGGGGGATCTTCTGACAACGGGGTCTTTTGACACGGGATCCTTAGTTATAAAACGGTGATATCATTTTGGAGAATCCAGCTAGAGTGAATGTGGATAGGGGTTAGGACTAATATCTTACCTGTTCACACTTCACACGTCTGCATAGGTCTGTGGTCCTGATTCTACTCTTGTCACTGAGTGAATGGGCTGTGTGTGGTAATATCTAGATTTATAGTACTTGTTCATATATCTGTATAGTAATTTGCAGTTAGATTGTACTAGACCTGCTAGCTTACCTCTCTGTATAATGGCCACCCCTAAACTTAGCACAGCAGAATTAAAGGCAAGGGGGGAAGAAATGGGATTGGCGGGTTCTGCTCTAACGGATTACATACAGGAAGTGGAGAGAGAGTATCGTCAAGCAGAAAGGGAAGATCGAAAGGCCGAGCTGGAATTGAGAAGGATGGAATTGGAAGCTGAGCAAGCAGCTAGGAAATTGGAAGCTGAGCAAGCAGCTAGGAAATTTGAAGCTGAACAAGCAGCTAGGAAATTACAAGCTGAACAAGAAGCACAGAAAAGGGAGCACGAGTACCGGATGCGGGAACTCGAGCTCAAGAGTCAATCTAATGGAGAAACTGAGGGAGCAGTTGGAGGTTCCTCCATCCCAGGATCAACACCAGTAGGTGGACATGGGTACCACGCTATGAAGTTTCCTTTAGCGGTCTACGAGGAGGACAAAGAGAAGATTGACCAATACCTTCAACGCTTCGAGGCTATGTCAGTTGCTATGGGTCTGGAGCGTAACAAATGGAATCTTAAGCTATCCCAGGGATTACGCGGGACCGGTTACGAGGTTTATACTCGCCTGCCACCAGGACATGAGAACAATTATGATGAGTTAAAGACGGCTCTGCTGAAACGATTCGAGGTTACGTCACATACCTACCGGAAAAAATTTCGAGCAGCGAAACGAGAACCGGGGGAGTTGTTTGCCGCCTACAGTTTGCGTCTTAAATCTTATCTCCATAAGTGGATGGATTTGGCTGGGTTCGCACATGACTATGAGAGTCTGGAAGAGCTCATGGTGGTCGACCAGCTGAAGAAGCAAATGTCTAAACCTCTCAGGACGTTCCTGGGAGAACAAGGAGCGGAACGTATTGACCTCGTGAATAAATTAGCAGAACGGTTCGTCGAGGTACATGGGGAGGCAGGGGAGAACCTTTCCACCAACTCCAAAAGTCAAGAGAAACATGACAAGAAGAAAACCAAAAACTCAGGAACAAAAAAGTGGGAACCTTATGTGCAAAAATCAGAGGATAGTTCAGAGAAGAAGAAGGAGGGAAGCAAGAGCACTTCAAGCTCTACACCAAAACGACCATGGTCGGAGAAGTGGTGTTCAATTTGTAAGTCACCCTCTCACAATACGAGGGACTGCAAATCGAAGGCTAAGAACCCTCACTTTGCAGCATGTCAAGTGACTTCCAAGGAGGTTGTCACGGAAAAGGCCAAGGTCAACAAGGAAGCTCGCCACCAGGAGAGCTCATTCAAGTCCGACAATAGAAAATCTAGGACAGGGAAATGGTGCAACCAATGCAAGTCAAACACGCACAATGCTATTGACTGCAAGGGAAAGTCAGGAGACACTCAATTCGTCGTGTGCTCAGGAAAACCTAAGGTGGAGCCCACCGAACAGGTCGAGGCCGAGGAAGAGACTCCAGACCAGGAAAAACCACCTGTAGTGGAATTGGTAGAGGTTAACGGTCGTCAAGTGGAGTGTTTATACGACACAGGACTGGACGGGGAGGCCGTGATTTCTGCGGATCTGGTACATCCAGAACAATTCACAGGTGAAACATTGGATATACAGCCTGCACAGAAAAGTGCTGTACCCATGAAGTTGCCTATTGCTAATGTGGAGATTCGGTCAAGGTACGTCACCGGCACCATCAAGGCCGCTGTATTGACCGATCCCATTTTTCCAGTCATCCTAGGTTGCCGGTATGTCTTTCTGGGAATGCCCAGGGAGCCAATCCATATGGGAGCAATGCAGACTCGCTCTCAGACGAAAACGGAAGAGGCAGACGCAATTGTGACTAACCCAATGCCGGGGGAGCTACGAACTGCCCAGAGTGAGGATGATACTTTACGTCCTTGCTACAAAAAGCTGCAGAAAAGTGCTGATCCACCAGGACGGGGGCAGTACTACATGAAGAATAGGATACTCTACAGGAGAGCAGGAAGGGGAGACAACCTATACGGTAAGTTGGTCGTCCCGAAAGCTCACAGGTCCCAGATTCTTCATATGGGGCATACCATCTCCTTTAGTGGACACATGGGTATTGCCGCCACCATGCAGCGGATTTCCTGCCACTACTATTGGCCGGGAATGACAGATGATGTGCGTCGGTATGTGAAGTCATGCCCTGAGTGCCAGAGGGTGGCACCGAAACACTGGACAGCACCGGTGATGTTGGGTGAGATGCCCATCATGAACTCTCCTTTCGAGAGGGTAGCCATCGATATCGTGGGTCCACTTCCCAGGACTAGGAAGAGGAACATGTATATACTCACAATGGTGGATTGCTGTACAATGTGGGGTGAGGCGATACCGTTGACCACGATTGACTCGAAAAGAGTGGCGGACGCACTGATGGAGGCCTTTACCAGATTAGGCTTTCCGGATCAAATTCTGACGGACAATGGATCTCAGTTTTGTGGAAAACTCATGGAGGAGGTATTTAGGGTGTTTCACTCTAACCACATACATACCAGCCCTTACCACCCTCAAGCCAATGGACAAGTAGAGCGTTTCAACGGCACGTTGATGACAATGCTCAGGAAACTAGCGCAGGAAAAACCTGATAGGTGGGATGAATATATCCCAGCCGCACTCTTTGCCTATCGGGAAGTTCCTCATGGCTCAACAGGACTACCACCCGCTACGTTGCTGTTTGGTCGTCCAATCAAAGGACCGTTGGAAGCCATGTTGAGGAGTTGGACTGAAGAGGGGACGTCAGAAGAAGTGATCTCATCCTATCAATACGTGGAGGAACTGAAAGAAAAACTCCACAAGGGATGGACTCTGGCAAATCAAAACTTGAAAAAGGCCAGGAAAAGACATGCGGCTTACTACAAGCGTAGGTCTAAAGAAAGATCTCTAGAGGTGGGAGATAAACTCTTGTTGCTACTCCCAACGGGAAACAACAAACTGGAGATAGGTTGGCAAGGACCATTTCCCGTGGAAAGGGTAATATCCAGAACCAACTATCAAATCCGGATCCGGGGAAAGTCGAAGATTTTCCATATCAATCTCTTGCGGAAATACGAAGAGAGACCCGGAGACAAGGCAGCTCACCTCATGGCAATGGCAGTTGCAGTGGAGACAGAAGTGGGAACCAGCGAGGGCAGGGAATATCCCTTGGTACACCAGGAAACCTATAGGGATGTGCAAGTGAACCCTGATCTGACTTCCCGGGAGAGGGAAAGGATAACCCAGGTTCTCAAGTCTCATAAGGAGATACTGACGGATAAACCAGGACGAACGAGGTTGGTGGAGTTCGAGATGACTTTGACCACACAGGAGCCTGTTCGCCAAAAGGTTTACCCAGTGCCATTCTCTAAAGAAAAGGCCCTGGAGGAGGAAATAAAAAAATTGCTGGAGGATGACGTGATTGCACCATCCACATCCCCATACAATGCGGGGGTAGTTTTGTTACGCAAACCAAGTGGAGAACACCGGTTGTGTATAGATTACCGACTTCTGAACAGTCATACACAGTTTCAGGTGGAACCTTTGCCGAATCCAACTCAGTTATTCGCTAGGCTCCATAAGGCTCGGTACTTTTCGAAGGTGGATCTGAGTCGGGGGTACTATCAGATACCAGTCAAACCGGAGATTCGACCACTGTTAGCTTTCAGTACACCCAGTGGACACTACGAATTCAAGGTCATGCCCTTTGGACTCAGCAATGCACCTAGTGTGTTTACACGCATGATGAGGACTTTACTAGATCCGTTACAGGATCCGTCCATCATCTCATTCATGGATGATATTCTGATTTCCAGTGACAGCTTGGATGACCACTTACAATCCTTGGAGAGAGTGTTTAATAGGCTCAAGGAAGCAGGGCTTACTGCTCGTCCAACCAAGTGCATGATTGGTTACCAGACTCTGGAATTTCTAGGTCACACCATCACTCCCGGACACATTGTCCCAGAAGAGAAGAACCTGGAGAAAATCAGAAATGCACCAAGGCCAAAAACGAAGAAGGATGTGCGATCTTTTCTCTCGTTGTGTGGGTTCTACCACAAATTTATCCCACATTTCACGGAACTGGGAGCTCTGTTGACAGAAACCTTGAAAAAGGGATTACCGGATCAAATCATTTGGACACCAGAATGTGAGAATGCCTATAGTCAGTTAAAGGAGGCCTTGGTCAGCAAACCTGTATTACAGCTCCCTGACCTTTCCAAACAATTTGTGTTGAGAACGGATGCAAGTGCGATTGGAATTGGAGCCGCTTTGTTACAGGAAGGAAAAGACGATGCTTCGGTTTTGAGACCTGTAGCATACGCAAGTAAGAAACTTCTACAGGCGGAGAGGAATTATTCAACCGTCGAGAGAGAGTGCTTGTCCCTCGTATGGGCAGTGCAAAAATTTCAGCCATATTTGTATGGAGTTAAGTTTCGGGTCCAGTCGGATCATCAGCCCCTGATGTTCCTGGCTACTTCTCAGAAGCTCAACGCCCGTTTGATGCGGTGGTCGTTGTTACTTCAACCGTATAATTTCACAGTAGAGTACATTCCTGGGAAGGAAAATGTTGGAGCGGATTTCTTGTCAAGACACCCAGCTCCTGAAGAAGAAGAATGAATCATCTGGATTAAACTCACGGTGGAGAAGAGTGAGATGGACTACTCTCTTAGGAGGGGGCCTATGTCACAAAATGAAACCGTGTGTTTATCCGGTTGATTATTACAGAGGATTTTCGGATTAAGCGGACGATCGACCAGCGACATCTATTTGTACTAACAGAGTAAACACAGTTGTACAGGTTACATCGTGTCAGCCCATAAACACATTTGGTGGTGAGGGAGAAGGATATGGAATGGTTCCGTTTGTCATCTATACTGCCGGACATCAGACGGAAATGGCTGCTGGGATTGTCACCACGGAACAGAAGAGTGACAAGTTTGTCAACATTTGAATGCAGATGGAAGCCGTGAGATCACAGGGGCAGATGTAAAACGGAAGTACCTAGTACGGAAAACAGTGCATCTGTCAATTCTTGGTTTCCGGAACATCAAGATGATTGGCAGCTTGGTATCGAAACTCTTTGCTGGGAGTTTACAGAAACTAGCTGGCTTGTTTTGAGAATCTAGGCAATTACTGACAACTTTGACAGGATTTAAGCCAGGAAAATAGTTCTTGACAGGGGATGATTTGCCACTGTGCCACCTGTGTGGGGGAGTAAAGGATAACGTCACGTGGACAACTTTGGTAGTTTGCCATATAAACTCGAGTTGAGATCAACTAGGGTGGACTTGAATAATGCTCTAAGACAGAGTGCAGGGCACTGCAGTGCCAGTGGAAATAATATCTACCGTGTGTTAATTAGTGACTTAATTTTACGCGTGCCTATATGGCAGATGTAGATATGATTTATAGGACTGCAGTAGTGCCATTTAAGGTATAACTTATTATAATATATTCGTTATAATTACTATAGACTGTGGCTTTGTTAAACTATAGTGTGATGATTAGCACTGTTAGTGGAAACTAGCTAGAGTAGTGAAGTGATACTTGGCTCTGTTAGCTAGAATAGATTAGTGAAGTGTTGATAAGCTTTACTAGTTGAGAATTGAGTAATGAAGGATAATTGGGATCTTCCCGTAGGTGTCCCTGGTGGGCGGGGTTCCGCATTCTGTTTGGTGATTTTTCCTTTGTCATAGCCTGATTCGACTCTAGGTGGGTAGCTAATCTGCTCTATGACTAAGTCTAGTTAGCTAAAGATCATTAAGCAAGGTGATAGGCTTACACTCAGCCGAAAGGATCAGTGACTAGTACTATCACCAGATGTGTTGTTTCTATCCTAGGTTCCCTACCAGATCCAAGGAAACTATACAAGTTTGGGAAAGAATTAAAAAAACCCATTAGGAAGAACACCAGTTCAAGAGTCACTAGAGTTGCATACAGAACGTAACTTACGCTAGAAGGAAATTGATTCATCAAAGAGAGTGATGCATACTGATGCACCACACAGCATTAGACAGTAGTAACGAACCGAGAACCGGCTAAGAGTACCTAGTGTTAGTACAGCAACAATTAACATTAGAAATTAGCACTTATGGACTGAATGGTTCGATGTGCAACGAGGATGATCTGTCGACTAACTAACTAACTAACTAACTGCGTACACACTACAAAAGACTTGTGCAGTTTGTTAAGGAACGTTAGGAACGAACATTGTGTAGAGGGCAACCGGTCCATGATTAACTGTTAATACCACCGGTGTCTATTTCGGATGTTCATGAAATTGGATTACCAGAGGTCTACAGAGGCAAAGCAGTATCCGGCAAGATGGTTTCGGCAACGGGTGAGAAGTACATGTTCTGACGTAACGTGCTGTGGTCTATCTTTGCTGGGATCAGCTGACTGGGTTGCTGTCTGAGAGTCAGAGTCTACACACTTTATAGAACACGTCACACATTTTCTTCACATACACGTCTCATATATGTTACACTTTTATTTTAATAAATTAATCTTTATTAATTTTTAGAAGCAAGAGTTGTTGAGTATGTTGCGTTGGGGAAGTATGAGAAGGGGGCATAGTACGACAGTGTGCGAGTGATAGGAAAAGGTGTCCATAGGCTGATGGAGTGTGTTGGACGGAAGCTGGTGGATTCTCCAGAATATTGAGAGGAAAAAAATATTATAATGTGGGTGTCGGATCTCCTCACTCCAGGGACGACACTTTAAAGGAGGACACGACAGTAAGTTGTCCAGGTTTCACTGCCATAAAGAAGAGTACTAAGGACACAGGCTTGGTAGACGAGGACTTTTGTTTTGGCAGTAAGCTTCAAGTTCTCCCAGACTCTTTTTGCTAACATGTTCATTGTTGTTGCTGCCTTGCCAATCCTGATGTTGATTTCCTGATCGAGGGATAATTTGCTATTTACCCCTGATCCTAGATATGTAAAATGGTCTTCTATCTCCAGTTCGGCGTTGTCAATAAAGATTGATGGTACACCATGTGCACCTTGTGACATAATCTGTGTCTTCTTTTTGTTAATTGTTAAACCAAATTCAGAACAAGCATTGGAGAATGCAGATAGTAGATTTTGTAATTCTTCCTCAGAGTGGGTCGTAATCGCAGCATCATCCGCAAAAAGCAACTCTCTGATTAGTACCCTGCTAATTTTGGTCTTGGCCTTCAACCTCTGAGCATTATAGAGGCCACCATCTGAGCGTGAGTGAATGTATATACCGTCATCCTGATCACGAAAGGCATATTTCAGTAGAAGTGAAAAGTATATCCCAAAGAGGGTGGGGGCTAGTACACAACCTTGCTTAACTCCACTCTTGATTTCAAATTCTTCTGAAGTTGAGCCATCAAACTTGATTTTACCCTCCATGCCTGTGTGGAACGATTCCACAATGGACAGAAGAGTTGGTGGGCAGCCAATCTTCTTTAGTGCTTTGAACAGACCCTCACGACTGACCAAATCGAATGCCTTTGTGAGTTCGATGAAGGCAATAAACAGTGGCTGATTTTGTTCCCGGCATTTTTCTTGCATCTGTCGCAATGAAAATATCATATCAATGGTAGACCGGTTCTGACGGAAGCCGCACTGTGATTCGGGGTAGACTTGATCTCCCAGGACTTGAAGTCTGTGCAGGACAATTCTGGCAAATACTTTCCCAACAATACACAGAAGTGAGATCCTCCTATAGTTGTTACAGTCGCTCCGATCTCCCTTGTTCTTGTACAGCGTTATGATGTTTGAATCTTTGAAATCCTGTGGGACTTGTCCTTCTCGCCAGCATAGCTCTATTAGCTGGTGGATCTGTAGAGCGAGTGTGTCTTGCCCACTCCTGATCACCTCTATTGGAATCCCATCCTTACCTGGAGCCTTGCCAGATGCAAGCTCATTTATAGCACACTTAACTTCTGTTATAGTGGGAAGTGTGTCCAGGTGGTCAAGAGTTGGCAGGGCCTCTATGGCGTTGAGGGCATCATCCGCTAGCTTGGTCTCACTTGAGTAAAGCTCTAAATAGTGCTCGACCCATCTATCCATCTGCTGTTTCTTATCAGTGATGATTTCTCCAGTCAAGGTTTTCAGCGGTGCACTTCTTTTGATCATTGGACCACAGGCTTTCTTTATCCCTTCATACATGCTTCTGATGTTTCCCTTATCACTTGCGATTTGAATGGACTCACATAACTTGATCCAATAGTCATTCGCACACTGCCTGGCAGCCTTTTGTACATCCTTCCTTGCTTGCTTCAGCTCACTCAGAGTGTTACGCGTTGGTCTTTCCTTGTTTCTTAAGAGGGCTATCTTCTTTTTATCAATCAAGGGCTGCAGTATCAGGCTGTTTGCCGCAAACCAGTCCTGCCTCTTATGATCCACAGTGCCGTAAACCCCTACCGCTGTTTTATAAATAGTTTCCTTAAGTTTACTCCATTTATCATTTACTATACAATTTTCTGATGTATCATTGAAAGCGTCTTCAAGTTGCTGTTGAAATTCAAAGCACTTTCCAGGATCGTGAGTGTTAGTAATATTAATCCTAGGGCTAGACTTGTGTTTAGCGGTGTAGATTCTCTTTGGTCTCAGTCTAACCCTTGCAACAACCAAAGAATGATCTGTATCACAGTCAGCACTGTGGTAACTTCGAGTTAATGATGTATGGTTCAGATGTTGTCTCCGTGTGATAATGAAGTCCAGCTGGTGCTAATGGCCGGATCTTGGATGTTTCCATGTGACCTTATGCATCTCTTTTGTTTTAAAAAATGAGTTTGTAATACATAGGTCATTACTGGTGCAATGCTCCAGCAGCCTTTGCCCATTATCATTCATGCAACCGATGTTGTATTTTCCAAGGCACACTGGCCATGAACTCGAGTCCTTGCCCACACGAGCATTGAAATCACCGAGCAAATAAATGTAGTCGGATTTTGGAACTGCCTTGATCGCAGAGTCTAGCTGCTCATAGAACGTATCCTTCACATCATCAGAGGAAGCGAGTGTCGGTGCATATGCAGTGAGAATGGTGGCAAATCCACAAGAGGTTGCCAAGCGCAGTGATAATAATCTTTCATTACCTCCAGCCGGGATATCAATCATTCCCAGTAGCGAATTCTTCACTGCAAAGCCCACACCATGTTGCCTTTTTTCTGCCTGCCCTCTTCCCTTCCAAAAAAAGGTGTAATTGTTTTCCCTGAGTGACCCTTCCTCAGCGAGGCGAGTCTCCTGCATGCCAGCAATATCAATGTTAAGACGATTGAGTTCAGCATCAATCACAGCCGTTTTTCTCACATCGTCAATATTTGTCAAGTCAGTGGAAAATCCTGGACACATGGTTCTCACGTTCCAGGTTGCAAGCCGTAGCTTGAGATTTCTATTCTTTTTATTAGTACCTGGTGCATTGGTTTTACAGCCTGCGATTCAGATTTTGTCCTAGCCCCAAGCACCCATTGAAGCAGGCAGCCTGTGGTGGATCAGCACCCAATTGGCTGGGGGATGCCCAGCTTGAGGCGGGCGGTAGCTGATCAGTGACACCTGTAGGTGTCTCCCACCGTCAGAGGCAACGCGTGGCGCCCCATGTCTACGCCAACTGACAAGGACTTATAACCCGTAACAGTTGCCTCTCGCTTTGATTCCGAGACCGGTTAAGACCAGGGATGGAGTTATTGCCTCTCCATAGCACAAAGCCTGGGCTAAAATAAAGAAACCATGTGTTGCCCATGCAGCATGATCCCTCTCTCGGCCTGCCTAGTTCACTCCAGAGGAAAGTTGACACCTATAATCTGGAACAAGACAAGCTGCAGAAGCTGCCGGATCAGCAAAGCAATGCTCTAACTGTCCGCCTGTCGGAGCTTCGATCCTAGACCAGCTGCCAACCAAGGCTTAGGGCCTGGTCTGCCCTGCCATGACTTATTTTGTCTTTGGGTTGCATTTCCTCGCACCAGGATAAGGCTAGTACCCTCCCAATTGCGCTCTTCCGCCCGAAGCCGTTGGCACAATGTGGGGTGTCGGGTTTGGTAAGCGCCGCCCAACATTCGGCGCTGACAGAAAGCAGGTAGCGTGTGTGGTCGATCAAAACATTATGGTTTTGAATGTTACGGTCTTCTTCGGCGTTGACTGTAATTTTTGATTGACGTTTAGTTCTGTTTGTCATCATTATTTTTTTAAGAACCCGACTTGGATCTTCAGTGGGTCGTTCGACAGACAGAGATTAACTATAGATGCCATGATACTGTTTCAAAGGGTGAAAGGGTGAGTTCTGGAATCGAATTTTAATCAACTATGAATGACTTAACATCATCAAGGACTTTTTTCTTTTATTTTATTTATTTCTTTTACAGTTTCTGCCTTGATGCTGAGCAAGTATGGGGAAATAATCAACCAATGATTATGACCGAAGGCTATCATAGTTTTCACGTGTATAAGCGATTTGGGAGCCTAGGAAGCACGGTGACTAGAACACTTGCCTGTCGGCCGGGTGGCCATGTATTTGAATCCCCATCAAGACGGGTATTTTTGTTTTAAATTGACCTCTGCTCTGAGATTGATCCAAACTACAACGGGTACCTGAAAATGTCTTCTTAAGTAATGGCGTGATACTAATCACATCACCCATTGAATGTCCACTGGTCCATACATATATGGGCTAGCACAATCTACCCAATTCGCCTCAACACGTGGAAGAGAGTCATTTACCGTGTATATTCTATACCTGTGATTCATAAACCTTTAGAGTGTATTTTCTATACCCGTGATGCATAAACATTTGCCTTGTATTTCCTATACCCGTGCTAAACATGCATAGGCTACTCAGAATATTCATAACGTTCTTGCCTTGCCTCGTCCTCCCACATAACCTTCTTAGTTATGGGGGTAGCCACTGTCTTCACGTCTCTATGTATGTCCTGTCAATATTTAAATTTCTGCCAGGCGTTTGCCAAGAAGACGGTGGAGAGATAATACATATACAGACCTACAAGCACTTGGAATCAACGACTGGCAAGAGAAGGTCCACCAGAGAGACGAATGGAGACGGATTGTATCTGCAGCAAAGAACCTCAATGGCTCGGAACGCTGAAGAAGAAGAATAAGTTTGCCTGCCATTCTTTAACTGATTCAGTGTCGAAGGATACTATATAGCCAAATGTCACCTCCCATTTAAACATAAGGACGATATATCGCCATTCCAGTGTCATCGTGTTAATTGTTTCGTTTCTTGGTGTCTTCCGCAATGTCAATGCTCAGTGAGCGGAAATTGACATGATAATACTTGTTCATTTGATTGTGTACTATATTTGGTCCAAGCTTACTTTGTATATGGCACTGAATCAGTTAATGCCATTTCTTCAACTCGCTTTGTGGACTTGTCCCAATAAGGCTTTAGAAAACGACCCCTAAGCTTATCCTGACACGTGACCTTAGCATTGTAGTTTGCTTGTGTTCGCATTTACTAAGGGGTCATTATCTGCCCTGGCCTAGGGGTTAAACGACTTTCTCCGTAATCCCGTATACTCTCGTGAGTAACGTGACGACGGCGAAAATTGGTAGCGGTTCTAACCGCGTTGGTAACTTAGGGGTATGTGAGCCGGTCGCTCAGAAAACAATGGCAAACTACTGAGCGTAATCTTGCCAAGAAATCAACAATCAGCTGAAAGATGCTGATGTTAACAGCGATGTCCTGTAAAGGATATGCAAACATTTTTATCTGCTCTACATTATGTCCTGCTTGGTAATGGTTAAAAAATTAAAAAAACGTTCAACAATATGAGCCGACCTGTCACAGTTAAACAGGTAAGTTACCAATGAAAACAAAGGTTGACAAAGTGTTAGCTTCACTCAATATTATTGTACCGTGCAGAAACATGGGCAGCAATATGATGACAAGATTGAAGTTTTATAGACACGTTATATCGGCAAACAGGAAGTATATTGTGATAAGACAAGACAAGAAAACAAACAATCAAATAGTACAACAACGAGAATTGAAGTCAACATTTATAAATGATCTCAAAGTCAGACAAAGAAGGTACTTGAGCAATATACAGATACTGCTCCCTATTAGATCATTGCTCAACGGGACAGTGGAAGACAAGCGGGCAAGACAACACACAACTTTACAGGTGTGGTGTCAACATCAAGAGATGGTCTGGAAAAAAGTGTGTATGAATGCATAATGAAGACAATGGACCGCGGGTGTTTCATGACCATTTCAGCCGTCAATACAGAGATGGCAAGTGATGACGACTGTAATGTGCATGATTCAGATCTTTAGACGCCGTACGCACTTCCAAGATTTTGCTAGCCATTTATATATATATATATATATATATATATATATATATATATATATATATATATATATATATGTGTGTGTGTGTGTGTGTGTGTGTGTGTGTGTGTGTGTGTGTGCGTGCGCGCGCGCAAACAATAATACATTTTAATTCATCCTAAAATGACATTTTGCATTTCGAAATACACGTAATAAATTACATGTACCCGTGTTATGAATCTGAGTCCACCACGAAGCTAGTTTACAAATTACTTGCATTTCCTTTTACGGAACATCGCAATCAATCCGGCATTGGCGGGGAGGGGGCGTTTATAATTTTGGGCAATTCTACACTCATTTGCTTTTCCTATCTTTCTAAACGACCGACGCTCATACCAGTGAGAAAATCAACACAAAGCGACCTGCTTCAAAATTGCCTGAAGCTGACCTCGAACGTCGGGATTGTAAAAGTGCGTTCGCAACCACTAAACCACAGATTCCGGCACAGAGCTCGTACTAGTCAGAAACAATAAATTCCGACTGCTGGGAGTTAAACCTGGGCCGCTGTTTCGACAGGCACACGTGAACCACTAATAATTTCAACATGAAGTATATTGTGACGGTCATGATTATATATATATATATATCAACTCACCTTGCATGCCCCGCATGCCGTCACCCCATAATGAAAGCCTGTGCCTTGTTCACCGCAAATTTTACAGGGAGGTAAATTTGGAGGCGTTTGAGTATTTATCGGGTTTTTCCTTCCCCGCATGTTGTCTTCTCCTGTTATTTTCTTTACTGTCCAATTTCGTAGTCCCCTGTGGACAAAAAATAGATTTAAATATAATTGCGTACAACAAAAGAAAATCGTATGTTTGAAATCTAAAAGTGGAGTTAAGCAAGGTTGTCTGCTTCCTCCCACCCGCTTTGTTAAATACTTTTCACTTCTATTGAAATATGCCTTTCGTGATCACTATAGTGGTATATACATTCACTCACGTTCAGATGGTTGCCTCTACAACGCTCAGAGACTGAAGGCCAAGACTAAAATTACTGATCATAGTGACTTTTTTGCAGATGATGTTGAATTTATGACCCACTCTGAGGAAGGATTACAGCGTCTACTAAATGCATTCTCCAATGCTTTTTATGAATTTGGTTTAACAATTAGCAAAGAGAAGACACAGATTATGACACAAGGTGAAAATGGGGTACCGTCAATCTTTATTGACGACGCAAAATTGGCGGTTATGTACATAAATAAATAAATAAATAAATAAATAAATAAATAAATAAATAAATCACACACCATCGTTGGCGATCATTTTCTTCACATCTTGTGAACTCCAACAGCATGTATCAGTCCGTGCCGTGACAGACGGCACGGGCCATGATACTGGGCTGTGACAAATGTTCTCTTGCTGTCTTTCTTTATTTCTATTTCAGCAAATATTTCCAGTTGTCACCACATGTTTCACGTTTTCACTTCCCATAATGTGACCAATAAATGTAGCATGCCACTTTCTGATGTTTGTGATAAGTTGTCTTTGTGTCTTAGCCTCTTTCAAAAAATGTAGATCACTCATGTTGGGTGTCCACGGATTGTTCAGCGTTCTTCAGAAAACCAGATCTCTGAAGCATCGATGGATATTTGCGCTTGTTTCCTAATTAAATTAATATTCCGGTCCCCAACATGGCTGATAGGCATTTGAATCGTTACGCCTTTGGAATGTTTATGCTTCTAGCTACTATTTTCAGTCGCATTTTCCTCATGTTGAACTGGTAGTGCATGGTTCCGTTGCCCTGCTGCAGAGTTGAGTGAGTGGCGCGACACTGTGAGCTGTGAATTTCATTTTGAATGTCTTTACATCTGTGCGCGGTTGTTGTAGTGTGAACTGCATGTTCGGAATGATGGCGATCGGCCTGTCGCTTGGAATTGATTGGATTGCCTTTTCAGTTCACGGGTGCATTTTTTTTCGGAGACTCCTGGGGGTCGTCGCTGGAGCTACGGTGTTCGTGCTTTTGTGCGATGCTTTCAGTAGGCTGCCCTGTCGAAAGGGATCGAGCCGTATGGGATAAATTCCGGGGCAATGAAGTCGATCCTCTCGACTTTTAATGTGGCTGCTGGTTTTCTAGTGACTGCCGCCTCACTTTCCGTGGAGGACTTTTGTGTTGGTATTCTGACGGCGGCATTATACACAGTGTACCTGTGCAGGCGGTTGACTTGGCGAGACTACTGTCTATTCCACTGTTTACATAGAGCAGTGAGGTGCATATCGTATGATATTTACTGGCACAGGAACGAAGCATAATGGGGACGACCCGTTGCCGTGAAGTTGGAACCGCGACTAACTTCCTAATGATCGGAAATTCACAGCCATTTGTTAAAACTGTCTCTGTGTAACTTGCAAGCATTCTTTGTCTAACCTCCAGGGATGGGGATTTAATTGCATAAGTTGTCCTTCATTTCATTAAACGCAATTTTTGCTTGGCCTTTTCTGTTAAGAAGTTACAGTAATAATTGTATGAGATAGAAAGAGATAAAATAATAATTGCGTGAGGTTGAAGGAATTAACATAATGACTATGTGGAATTGAAGAAGTTAAAGTAATAGATGTGTTGCATTAAAGTCGTTAATTAAAGTAATAACTGTACTGAATTGACTGATTTAAAGTAATAACTGTACGGAATTGACTGATTTAAAGTAATAACTGTACGGAATTGACTGATTTAAAATAACTGGGTGGGATAGAATGAGTTGAAGTAATAATCATCTGAGATTGAATATGTTATGGTAAAAACAACTACAAACGGCTTTACTATCCTTTACAAAGCCGCCACATAAGATGAATAGAAATGTAATCATAATAGTAGAATTGTGTTTACAAATTAAAGCAAATTATACAAATACAAATAATAATAAGTCAATTAAATCATATATGCATGTCCCGCGCCTCGTTTAAAATTAATAATGGAAAAGAACAAAAACGGTAATGCATAATTTTTATAACATTTGCTTCAGGTGATTCTTCGCCTGCATTTTATCACCCAATGTGGCATAGGTAGGCCCTCAACCAACTGACGCCAGCCCCTCCTCTATTTTTTCAATCTATTATGGCTCTTTTCGTCTCCTCCCATTTTTTTCATTCCTTTGACTAATTCTCTTATCCTTGTGTAATTTATCCTCCTATTCCTTTTACCCGGTGGGTTCTTTCTATTTATACTATTAAGAAATTTTCCCAAATTTGCCCTGCCCAGTGCCAGCGACTTTTCCTCACTTCTTGATTCATCGGAAT
Organism: Cepaea hortensis; assembly: GCA_963921405.1. Taxonomy (NCBI): domain Eukaryota; kingdom Metazoa; phylum Mollusca; class Gastropoda; order Stylommatophora; family Helicidae; genus Cepaea; species Cepaea hortensis. The sequence goes on along the minus strand of OY992876.1, from coordinate 177,205,573 downwards.
GTTAGTCCTCTCAATAAGCTACGCATTAATGTTATATCATTTTCTTTCTTCTATTCTGCGCGGCCAACAGTTAATGGGTGTTTGCAGTTTATCAGTAATTGTGTGTCTTTCTCCATGTTTCCGATCAAGACAGCCGCACCGATTTGACGTTAAAATAAAATATACTAAGTTTTATACTAGAGTTAACGTCTTTTCACTTCAACAAATTCCCTAGTGCTGTGAGAGCTTCTCTTACCTTTTGTAATTTTATTTCAATATCTCTATCTCTTATCCAGTCTTTGTCTGCATTGCTACCTAAATGTGTGTATGATTACACCGTTTAAGTGATGTATCACCAATAAAGGTTAGGTTATCCTTCGCGTGATTTATTCTAATTATCATTTTCTTTCTCGTGTGAGATTTTAGACCCATTGTGTGACCTCTAATCATCATCATCATCATCATCATCATTATCAGCATCATCGTCTTCCACTTTTGCCGTCAAGCATTGTGTGGAGGAATAATTGACGCTCCAGCGCCCCATGGGTAGCAGTGGACAGTGTCATTCCTTGAGTGTCCTCTTGCTCTCATAGCAGATTTTGTTTTATGTAGGACCAGCTCTGGTAGTTGATTGTGTTGTATTCTAACGAGATGGCCAAACCATTTGATCTTGCTGTCTGTCAATATATATGGCACAATGTGTTGATCGCCTCTCATCAAGTGTCTCGTATTGACATTACAAATGGCTTCTGTTGTTAAACGGATGGGCAACAATGAAGTCAGATCAATACTGCTTAGTCAGAGATCACTAACTTACACCTTTGGGGGAAGTTACTGTTGTCTTCGTAATCCAGTCTATCATCATCATCAAGTGCCTTGCCGATTGGCGTGGGCGATCATGCTTCTCCACGAATTCTGATCTCCGAAGGCATGGTTTACATGGCGTGTTGTCTCCCTTCCATGCCATGATACAAGGCTGTCAAGAATGGTTTTTATCAGTTTTGTCTTGAAGCATGGTTATCTTGTGAAAACACAGCGATGTTTTCCTTGCCTTCCGCTGTGTTGTCTATTGTTGATTCCACCAGTCTTTGTCTAAGATGACAGATCTTTCAAAGCAACAGGGGGTGGGAGTGGTTATGTATGGCACCTCTCAGCCGGCGATAGCCGAGGTTTGAGGTATTTTACAGCAACTGCTGTCCAACCAACTAACGCGACACATCTCAGTGACCACCGCCTGTGCTGGTCCATGGCTGCTTGTTGAGCATATTCACAGATAGCCTGTAGACAAAATATCTAAAGGCCAATCCATTCCGCCACCCGGTGGACGCGCCTAGTCGTAGGAAAGGCTCCTACCCCAGGCTATACTCAGACAGAATAACAAAGGTGACAAAAGATATCCCTGTCACACTCTTCTTCTGATTTCCAATTATCTGTTAGTTTTCCCCCAAGGAGAACTGCATTTCAAGTCTGTATATGTTGGTTTATTAAGTAAAACAACATTAATCATTTTTTGTGGGATCACATTGTGCCTCATCAATTTCCTATCAACGCTGTCAAGGGACTTTTCATAGTCCACAAATAAATTATAAAATAGTGAATTCATTTAAGGTCTTTGTGCTATTATTATTAATCATATGGCTTTCAGATTAATGTGGGGGTCTTTTTTTGTTCTCATATCCTTTACAGGACATCGCTGTCAGCATCAGCATCTTTCAGCTGATTGTTGATTTCTTGGCAAGCTTACGCTCAATAGTTTGCCATTGATTTCTGAACGACCGGCTCACATACCCCGGAAGTTACCGACGCGGAGAGAACCGCTACCGTTTCTCACTCAACATCACGTTACTCACGAGAGAATACGGGATTACGGAGAAATTTAAATATTGAGCACAACCCACTACTGGCAACGCCAGTATTATATTACGGAGAAAGTCGTGTAACCCCTAGACCAGGGAGACCGGAATTGTGGGGATCTGCTTGTTTGAAAACCTGTCTGTTAGTTCAGTAGTTGTTTGTCAATGGCATCTCTCAATCTCACTGTAATTAGCATGTTTCATATTGTCCCAGGAACTGACAATAACTTAATGTATCTATAATTGTCTTTCTCCAGATTGTTTGCATTCTTTGACAGCTTCACAGATACTCTCTGGAGAATGCGGGCATTTTTCAGCCTTCCAGAGTCTGCTAGCCGGTCTCCCTGGCGTAGAAGTTAAACGAATTTCTTTGTAATCCCGTTTATCCACGTAGGGTAACGCAGCGCGAGAGAATTGGTAGCGGTTCTCGCCGCGTTGGTGACTTCCGGGATATGTGAGCCGGCCGCTCAGAAAGCAGTGGCAAACTACTGAGCGTAATCTTGCCAAGAAATCAACAACTGCGGTAAAATGCTGGTGTTGACAGCAATGTCATGTAAAGGATATGCGGAAAAAAAAAGAGTCTGCTAAATAATGTGTCCAATAAAATTACCGACACCAGAGCTAATAATGATTGATTGATTGATTGATTTAGGAACCGACATCACAGCATTCGGGGCATTCCCATAAGCGCTCCGTCCCCATCCTCAGAAGCCGGCGAAGAGTTCCAACCCCAATAGTACCAGTAGTAATCTGATTATATGTGCGTCTCGCCTTTCCTCTAAGCGTCGAGCATCGGCCAGATCCCCTCGTCACTCCACGCTGTCGCATTCTTGCCAGACCATGGTGATCCATTTGCTCCTCCGAGGTGTACACTCCTCCATAAGGCCGCAACCACGTCTGCCTTATCATGTATCAATACTCCACCAAGTTTTGCAGAGCCAGCCAATCTGTCAGCTAATAATGTCAGAGCCCATTCAAAAATATCAAAAACAACACTAACAAAGTAGTTAGGATCCGGATACGGACAGATAAAAAACAATATTTATAAGGCCTGCCAGGAAGAAGGGAACCACGTTAGCGCTTGGCCTGCCAGACCGGCCATAAGTTCGAATCTTCATTGAGGCGGATGTTTACAAGCTAACCTTGCTTGCCAGGTCGACCCAGCCTTAAATGGGTACCAGGAAATGTCCTGGGAAGTAATGGCGGCCGGCATGATATAGACTACATCATCCATCGAGGGTTGTGTGCTCTACAGAGATATGGGGTTAGAACCATATACCCAATACGTCTTGAAGTATATAACAGGGCACTTTAGGTACAATTTTAATAGTAGCAGTAGCAGCAGCAAAAGGAAACCTTAAAGACCTATATGCCAGGCGAATCTTAAGTCACAATTTCAAAATACAAAGTCAATAGTTTGAGTAGTTTAAGAAAGAAGCAAATATATATATATATATATATATATATATATATATATATATATATATATATATATTACACCTCAACCGATCTATTAGGTATGAGATTAGACGCTTAACCCTCTCGAATAAGGCCGAAAAACAGAAGGTTCCATGTGCAAGTTGGGAACATTAAAAATCCCACAGCAGTTGGAAATAGCCAAGAGCAGGCCTTCAAGCGTCAACCCTGGCAAAATTGTTAGAACGAAAAGCTTAACCACGCGATGATACCGCGCGTTACTTTTGATGAAATCTGTCGAGAGGAAGCAAACCTGGCACAAAAGAATGCTGAAGTTGAACACACTGACCTCTGACATGCATAACTGGCTGTGATGTACTCCCCTCGACAGAGAATCGAAGAAGAAACAGAAACAACGAAGGCTAGATAGTAATCTCGTTTAATCCCGCTTTCTCTCTTACTGTCTCTCTCTTCTCGCTCTCTCTCTCTCTCTCTCTCTCTCTCTCTCTCTTTCTCTATCCCTCTCTCTTTCTCTCTCCCCCTTTCTCTTTCTTTCTGCTAATACTAATATAGATAAAACCATATGCACTAGGACACTTAGAACAACGAAATGTGACCGCTGTGAGCATGCGCATTTCCTGTGGCAACAAAGGGCCTGGACATGTAACAACGTGAGCCACAATAGCATGCCTTTGAGTATACGTTTTACATGCGAGTGTTAAAAATACATTGGATTAAAAATAAAACAACCAAAAAAAAAAAAAAAAACAGAATTCAGAATTTGATAAGATTAGTGGTGTTGGCGAGGCAGCAACCCCTACACCGGTCAACTGAAATAAAATGACTACACCGGTCAACTGAAATAAAATGACTTTTCGTCCTTGATGTGGGGACATAAATTAAAATTATCTCAGAAGTCGGAGTGTTTTCGCCTGATGGCGAGGGATACTTTTAATAGGGAAAGCTAAACCACGCGCAAAAATTAGTCCAGTATCGACTACGCTCGAGTTCAAAAGCGAGAGGGGGAAAATATGAGAAGATTATTATTAAAATAAATCAATCTGAGAAACTGAAATACTTTGGACACCTAATAGATATGAATGTGGAAAGATAGCTATAGAGGGAAAGCGGGGACGATGCGGATCATAATGAAGATTAATTCAAGCTGTCATAGATAATTTACACATAACAGGAACAGAGGCAGTACGTGCGGCTTATAACTGAGAGACATTTCAAAATACATACGGGGGGAAAAGACTGCTGGTCATGCCACTGGGTGATGTTGATGTTGATGATGATGATGATGATGATGATGATGATGATGATGATGATGATGATGATGATGATCATGATGATGATCATGATGATGATCAAATAATAGATTACATAAGCACATTTTCACATATTGTCATCTTAAAAGAAAAGAAATCTGTAATAAAAAATACCTACCTGAAATAATAAACTTGAGCGGCTGAATATTAACAGAAATTTCCAAGGTAAAACAGTTCGCGAACAAAATTAATTCACTTATTCTGAAGAAAATAATTTAAATATTAACCCCGTTGCCAAGCGATTAAGCAAACTGCTTCCTTCGACCCTGCGATAACCATCATTGTAACTTCTATTGTCAACCGATAAAGCGATATTTATACTGTAGATACTGTGATGCATTTAGGGTAATTGTTAGGTATGATGGCGTATGTTTCTCCCGCTATCTTAAACCACACGTGCTCTGAAGTCTGCGGCACAACTGAGATGTTAAAAAAAGTAGACCAAAGTTAAAGTACTCAGTAAGTCCGCTTTTAAAAATTTTTTTTTAATTTCAAGGGTAGTGCTATCTGTAAATCTGCTACCGCCTTTTTCGTGGACCCGTTTGAGTGAGCAGTGATGGCTGGTCCGCACTATAGGGTACCTGTTTGTAATGACCTTAAAAGTGCGTGCTGTTTCACTCGTGGCAGCAGTCTTCACGGACAAGCTCAGGTGCGGATGTGACAGCGTCAACAATAGACACTTCCTGTTTGTTCCCCGTGTATCAATGACGCTATTGAAATAGGCTGTATATCATATGCGGCCGTGACTCAATACACGGTCGACATTGCGTCACTGTCGTTGGAGAACAGGGTGTTTTGCATTTTGAAAAAAAAAATAATGTTTCTAATTAAAAGGTAAACGTAGTCGTATTGCAATACATAATCTGGGTCTCGGTTTAATGGGGTGGGGTGGCCAGTTGTTTTCCTCGCCTTCTTCACTTCCAGCAGATCTTCACAAATTAATCCTAACATTGCATGACCTTGAGTCGACCGCAGGTAAAAGAACGGTAAAAGAAAGAGGCAAGTCCTCTTCAGGGCGTCAATGTCGGCATCGAGTACCGACTCTCATACCGTCGATATCACCACAAAGCGATCTGCTTCAAAATCTCCTGAGGCTGATAACGATCCTTTACCCGGTATCATCTGCAGTTAAAAGTTAGTTGCATATCCTTTACGGACGTTGCAGTCAACCCCATAATGTTTTGACTGTTCGGGATTCCTGGGCAAGTTTCCGTTCAGTAGTTTGCCATTGCTTTGTGAACGACCGGCACCTATACAATTTCATAAAAAACCAACTCAGCTGTGTTTCGAACGCGGTATGCGGGATTACGAACTACGTTGTTAACCCCTTCGCCACCACACAAATAATAAGTCCCACAATGTTGGTGACTGGGTTAGGACTTCTCTCTTGGCAGCGACCGAATGTTAGAAGAGGTAAAAGACCAGAGATATCTTCATAAGCGATAGAGTCTTCCCCCCCCCCTCCCATAAATCACACGGCGATAATCTGAGTACAGTTCACAAACACCGTGGACAAAGATCCAAATGTGTGTTGAACAGAATGGTACGTGATTTAAATATTCTTTTCGTGAGTAGGTTTCCTTAGTTTTTACATCTTGCAAGGACATTGTAATGACTACCTATGGTGCGGAAGCCTGGACATTGAACGAGCAACTAGAAAGTCTAATAGAGGCCCTAGAGATGTGGATATACAGAAGAATATGTCGTATTTCATGGAAACAAAAACAATCAAATACAGAGTTTCTAGAAAAATTGAGAATGAAAAGAGAGTTAATGAAAGAACGAACGAACGAACACACTTTATTGTCAAAGGTTTAAGAATTAGGCACGCAGGAAGTGAAATATTTCGGTCACGTTAAAAGACATGCTACTCTTATAAAAACCATACTGGAGGGTAAGGTTGAGGGCAGGCGAGCAAGAGGTAGACAACAATACAAGTGGAAAGATAATATCAAGAGATGGACGAACATCAATCTGACAGAATGTACAGTAAGGGCGAGAGACAGACGGTGTTGGAGATAAATTGCAGCCAACCTTCATTGTGAAGACGGCACCTGATTGATTGATTGATTGATTGATTTATTGGAGGACTTTTGCTTATTTGGTCTGTTCTTTTCAATGTCCAGTTCCGCAGCGTGTACGCGGGTCCTCAGAGTTTCCTACCTTCTCTGAGAAGTCCAGATTCCCACGAAGTATTGCGGGTAATGGGCGTGGGGGGGGGGGGGGGGGGGAGGGAATACACCACCCTTCTTATTATGTACAAATCCGAACAGTCCAGGCCATGAATTGGACCAGGTCTGTCTTTGCCTGGTACGGATGTCGTAAGAAGTAAGCTTCTTCAGGGAGTAACCAGAGGATCTGGCTGACACTTAGGATCCAAGGTAAGCCAGACGGACACATAATCAAACTGCTACTGGTAACATTAAAATTGGGACTCTTCGCTGACTGTTGAAGATGATAATGGAGCACGTGTGGGAATGTCCTGAGTGCTATGATGTCGGTTCTTGACTTAACTCAACTCAACTCATCTCAACTCAACTCAACTTACACACAGGGCGAAGAAATTACAATATCCAAATACTTAACACAAGTCATTGCCTCTTCCCAACAGTATGAATAGTGATAAAACTGCAGTTTCCACAAAATAGTGCATGCTCACGCTCGCTCGTGGGCGATTTTCATTTGCTATTAACAGGTTCAATGCCAAACAAAAAGTAGGTTTGAGCCAAACAAGAATGGGTGGGTGACGGAAAATGGGAAGTAGGGGTGCGTCACAGTTACGACATAAGAGTTGATAATATGGTAGCATACATGCTGTAATATAACGCAATAGCAACATTTCGACAATATATAAGCCCACGGCAGACAGGGAAAGCTGCTTCAGACGATTAATTATCGCATGACACTGAATCAGCTAAATGACTTTCCCCTGGAGATTGGGTTGGAGTCTGTAGCCAATGAAATGCAGGGTGTATTTTTATTTTTTAACGACTGTGGTGTTTTTAAAAATATTGCCGTCCCAAGTTTTGTATTTACCCCCTGTGAACCCATGCAATATAAAAGGTAAATACAAAACTTGAAACGAAATATTTTTTTAAAAACCCCACAGTCATTAAAAATACACCCAGTAGCTAACACCGGAGGCAAATACATGAACACCCTAGGCCTAATCACATCTAGTCCTTCTGTGTTGAGCTACATCATCCTAATTTGCCTCGCGGCATGTATACAGTTCCAGTATCGAGGGGAGGGGGAGCAGTACAACAGACCTGTGGAGACGGTTCTTTAGAGATGGGTCCGGAATGTGTCTCTACACCAACTTCCCTCTGATAAATGCAAGTCCTTTCCATGGCCTCGAATACCTCGAATATAACAACTGCCTGAGACAGAGAGAGACAGAGAGTTAATACTAATAACGTAACAACTGTTTGGGACAGAGAGAGTTAATATGATTAATGTAAAAACGGTCTGGGACAGATAGAGTTAATCTGAACAATATAATAACTGTACTGTATAGGGCAGAAAACGCTAGTGGGTCATAGTAAAAATTGTCTAGTATAGAGAGAGTTAATCTTAACAATGTAACAACTGTCTGGGACAGAGAGAGTTAATCTGCTCAATGTAACAACTGTCTGGGACAGAGAGGGTTAATCTGAACAATATAATAACTGTACTGTAAAGGACAGAAAAAATCTAGTGGGTTATAGTAAGAATTGTCTGGGATAGAGAGAGTTAATCTTAACAATGTAACACCTTTCTGTGACAGAGAGAGTTAATCTGCTCAGTGTAACAACTTTCTGTGACTGAGAGAGTTAATCTGATCAATGTAATTAATGTCAGGGACAGAAAAATTGAGTGGGTCATAGTAAGAAATGTCTGGGACAGAGAAAGTTAATCTGATCAATGTAACAACTTTCTGGGACAGGAAGAGTTAACGGGTTATAATAAGAACTAGCCGGCTTCGTGGCTTAGAGGTTATGACGTTTCTTCGTAATCTCGTACACTCTTGTCGGTAACGTGATGACGGTTAGAATCAGCAGTGGTTCGAATCGCATCGGTAACTTACGGGGTATGTGAGCCGGCCGCTCAGAAAGCAATGGCAAACTACTGAGCGTAATCTTGCCAAGAAATCAACATACAGCTGAAAGATGCTGGTGTTGACAGCGATGTTCTGTAAAGGATATGAAAAAAAAATAAGAACTATATTCGACATACGGAGTTAATATTAACAACGGGAGATAATAGCGTATAAATACGAGGGTAAGTTAATAAGTAAGTCACAAATGGCTATAGAAAAATAACTAACTATGATAACAACTTGAAACCAGTTTATTTTTATACATATATTGTCTCTTTATTTATCAACACAGTTTCCACCAACATTTATGCACTCATCCCATCGTTTTATCAGTCCTCCCAAACCGGCTGCATAGAACTGCGTGCTCTGTTTTCATTTACCTGCCATTCTACAGAACTGTGTGACTTACTTATTGACTCATCCTCGTAACGTTTTCTACCCAGCTATGCACCACTTACGGGAAATCGCTAGTGGCACAGTCCACTGAAAAACTCACCTTGGCGGGAGACATTTCGAGAGTGACGAAGTTTAATGTGAAGTGAAAACGTTGTTTAGAAAACAGAGCACGCACTTCTATGCAGCGTTTTTGGGAGGACTGATAAATCGATGGGATAAGTGCATCAATGTTGGTGGAAATTATGTTGAGAAATAAAGAGACAATGTATGTATACAAATTAACTGGTTTAAAGTTGTTATCATCGTTAGTTATTTTTCTACAGCCATTTGTGACTTACTTATTAACTTACCCTCGTAGTTGCTTAGTGCCGCATTAGAGCAAACAAACACTCTTAAAGTGTTTTAACTTAACAAGTGTGCACCAATATATTGCCACTAGTTGTCAAACCTCACAATTGTCTGATAATCATCCGTGGAACATTTTGACACACACATCTGTATACAATGATTTCAACGAACCATTTAAAAGCATGTGTCATGTGATCGGGCATCCATTTTCCCCCTTAAGATCAACATACCCTGAACATTTTTTGTTTGTCCTTGTTCGTATACTTGTTCTGGTAACTTCTACATTACCTATAGTTTTGCGGTTCTTTTTCTTCAAAAGAAATGTATTCTGTTTATTACCTCCTTTTGAAATACGCTATTCGATTCCCTCCTTCCTGTTTTGTTAGAAGTTCTTGACCTAGCTCTCTGTTCATGACCTGGAATGTTGCACTTCCGGGGTACCCAGGATGTTTGCCTCAACGATGTAACGATTTAACACTTTTAATGTACACGCAATATGTGTCAACGAATGCAAATATCTTCTGTGAAAAGGACATAGGGCATTGAATCTGAAAGGAAATTTCAGATGTAAAGGACACGCGACAGAAAGGAGGAGAAAGAATGAATCAAAATCTACGAAGAAGACGTCTATGCAGCTGTTATACCGTAACTGGTGTGGTATTTTGTTAATATAAAGGGCTGTCTGAATTATACGTGATTTGGCTTGTTGTATTTTGTTTTTCATTTTTGGACCATGTGACTTAGAAAAGTAACAGATGTTTCAAACTGTCTTCATTAATGGACAGTCTGTTAGTGAAAACAGAATGCTGATTATAAAGCATTCCAGCTAGGGCTGTCATGTATTAAGGTTGGGTAGAATAATTTCAAAGACTTGTTGTGTCTGCACTTTATGAGGCTTCAGAATTCAAATTCTCAATAATTTACAAACAACGGAAAACAGTAAAGTAGACCGAATACTACAAAGTTAGTAACATGTCCTTTACAGTAGGCCGCAATCAACCCCAGCATTTTTATTACCTTTACTATTTGTGATTTACTAGGCAAGTTTATGTTCAGTAGATTGCCACTACTTTCTGAACAACCGACGCTCATACTACAGTTATAAATTAACGCAAGGCGTTCTACTTCCAAATCGACTGTGGCTGATAAAGAGCGAGGTATGCCACATACGCCAGCCTGAGTAACATAATCGTAGTAAAAGCTGACGGATGGTGCCGATTATTTACAGTTAACTTATTTAAAAGTATAGTTTTTAAAGTAAAGTTTTTAAAGTATTATTTCTAATCAGGTGGCATTAAGGAATGTCATCAATGGGATTGATCCAAACTACCCACACAAAAACACACACCCACACACAATGAGACTCGTACTGAGACATGAACACATTGAAACACGCATGATGATGATGATGATGATGATGATGATGAGGAGGATGATGATGATGATGATGATGATGATGATGATGATGATGATGATGATGATGATGATGATGATGATGATATTCAGCTGTATAGATACCCCAAACGGCAAATTATGAGTGAATTGTTCAGGTTTCACATATTCCAACACATAATTGTTATGGAGTGACCAATTCCCTTCTCCATCACCATCCATTCATAGGCAGTTTAAAGAATGTTCTGAACATTATGCAGTACTGGAAGGCCCCGGTTAACGTCGGGGTTACGCTATTGGAAAACGCGACGTTAAGTGAAACGACGTATAGCGAAACACTATTTCCCATAGTATTAAATAAAATACAGTGTATTGGGCACTACAGTGATGTTTATTTTGAAGGTTGTTGATATTTATTGGCTAAATAGAGGTGAGTTGGAGGGTGAGTGGTAGAGTTATTGGGACGTAGAGGCATTAAATTCTACCTCTTCATCTGAGGATAAATCTGTAACCTCTTCCTGCCTCTTTTCCTGGCTCTTCTTTGCTTGAACAAAACATGTGTCCAATGTCTGCTGCACAGTAACCACCCTCCTCAATCATGTCCTTTAACTCTGCACGGAAACGCTCTGCAGCTGCAGTATCAGCACTCGCCGCTTCACCTGTTGCCTGAATGTTGTGCAGGTGTGAACGCTTCTTAAATAGCTTAAACCAACCACGACTCACTACAAAATTATCATCAGCACTACCAGTACTGCTCTCACGCGCTTTCTTAGCTAGATCATCATAGAGAGACTTTGCTTTCTCTTGGACAACCATCTTGCTCACAGGCATATTCTGCTGGTTCTGGTCTTCAGTCCAGACGGCCAATTGTGTTTCCATGTTCTCCATAAGAATACTTCTGGTACGAGTGATCTTGGAAGCACTGAAAGAGGTTACGTTTTTAGCACCCTCTTTGATTTTGTCAGTACCTGCATGAATTGTCCCAGCCTCAAAACGACGTTATAGTGAAACGTAGCGACTTAAAGTGAAGTTAGTCCCCTATGTGACAACGACGTTATAGCGAAACGACGTATACCGAAGCAACGTATAGCGGGGCCTACCAGTACCCGTTTTATGCGGATGGGTCAAATCCAGAGTTGTAAATAAGTAAAAGTAGAGGACCCCTTTACGTGCCTTAGGGCGTTCTGGCATATGGTGCTAGATCCATATTTGTATAGACCAAACAGTGCTCGGTGGCTGATGTAGTCAGTATTACACCGACCGCCTTTACTTCCCGAGATATTTCCTGGTATCCATTTGAGGCTGGGTCGACTTGGAAGCCAAAGTCAATTTTTAAAATCCCCCTCGATGTGAATTCGAACTCACCACCGCCCAGAGAAGTTAGTTGGTTGGTTGCATATCCTTTACGACATTTGCAGTCAACACAAGCATTTTTTTTTTTTTGCTGTTGTTAATGCTTGGAAAGTTTACGTTCAGTAGTTTGCTATTGATTTCTGAACGACTAGCACCCATACCATTTCGTTAAAAAAAACCAGCGCAACGCGGCCTGCCCTAAAATCGCGCGCAGCTGTGTTTCGAACGCGGGTATGCGAGATCACGAACAGCGTCTGTACGCCTTTGCCACGGAGACGGCGCTAAGAGTAGTACCGATAGGAAAACATAACCTTGCCGCTGTCGTTTATTGAACTCGGACAACTGTCTTGGCAGCCATGATTCACCGTCAGCTATTGAACTTGGACAACTGTCTGGGCAGCCATGACATCACCGTCACCTACTGAAACTCTGAGAAGGCTTTGTGGCGAAGGATTTATGGCCGTAATTCGTAATCCCGCAGACTTCGTTTGAAACGCTGCTGCGGGTTATTTCAAAGCAGGCTGCCTCGCGCTGATGTTCATATAATGGTTTGAGTGCCGGACGTTGACTACTGTTATGTCCTGTAAAGGAAATGCAACTAATATTGAAACCGCGTTACATGCCCTGCTGGTGTCAACAAATTCCACAAATCAAACAAGAGTCCAAACAGAAAGACATGAAAGTCATTTTATAAAAAATATAATTACCGTGGTAGACAATTGAAATTATTATGTGTGTTGTATGTTTCAGCTTGAAGAATTTATTTAATTACTTTAGTTTATTTTGTGTGACTTCTGCAGTATGCACTTTACATGCCTCGACATATGCCAGGCAATAAATCGCCCAATTTATTGCTTGTGTCTTCGTTATTCAAAAAATTCTTTAAGATAACAAGACTGTGTCTACACTTACGGTCACTAGACAATGTAGTCTTAATGTTTTTGGTTTAAATTTCAGCTGCTCTTCCGCACATGGATACGGAGTCAGGTTACCTCAGTGGCTAGCATGCCCGCCTGCCAACCCGCTGAACATGGGTTTGAATCCACATCCAGACGGATTTTAAATATGACCTCGGCTCCCAGGTCGACCTAGCCTTTTTTTTTTTTAATGGATACTAGAAACTGTTTTGGGAGATACAGACGACCAAACCACCCGAATTATCTAGAAAAATATGGGGATCTGGCATACGTGCCCAATACGCTACCGCGGCATGTCAGAATGGTCTTTTATTTTTTCACTGTTACCGCATGGATAACATCTTTTGAATTCGGGATACAGACAAAAGTAGTCTCCGGATAAAATATAATAAAGGCCCTGGAGATGTGGATATAAAGAAGAATATGTCGTACTTCATGAAAATTAAAAACAATCAATTTTACAGGTTCTTGGAAAACTGGGAATGAACAGAGTTGAAAGAAATAAAAAACATGCAAGTGGAATATTTTGGTCATATTAAAAGACATAACACTCTTATAACAACCATACTGGAGGGTAAGGCGGAAGGAAAGCAAGCAAGAGGTAGACAATGATACAAGCGGGAAGATAACATCAAGAGATGGAACAGAATGTAATGTCAAGGAGAGAAACAATGTTGGAGATCCATTGAAGTCAACCTTCATTGTGGAGACGGCACCTACTTGATTGATTGATTGATTGATTGATTGATTGAGTCTCTGGATCTGACATACGATCCTGTCGGGGGGATCGTAACGGGGCTTATTACACACATTAGAAACAGGCATTCGTCATTTTTTTTTTAAAGGAACCACGTTATGACAAGCGAACTGGAACAAGTGGCAACACGAAACCTTCGTGGAAGGAAATAGGAAGAAAATGAGGGAAGGTTTCTGAAAGCATGTTGTTCTGGCTCAGAAAGGAATCAGCAGCCGGACATGTTGTTGAAGACATCGAGATAAGGAAAAGCTTGATCGCAGACGCCAGCCGGCACGGCACTTGAAAATGACACTATCTTTTTATAGTACGTACACTGTACTCTCTCGCTTCTAGTTCGTAGCAATGGGGGAGTATGAACTAAATTGTCGTAATAATTAATTACTATTTACTTCGGAATTCGAGCTGACCCCCCCCCCCCCTTTTTCTTTCTTTTTTTTTTGGGGGGGGGGGGTGGTCCCTCATTGTGCTACTACGTCTAATACACTGAACTGGTTGTTTTTGCGTGTAGATTAGTTTTCCTTATTACCAGTACCTCTCGCCGTCAGACGAACCCACTTCGACTTCGGAGTACTTGTAATGTACGTCCCAGAGTCAAGGGTGAGAAGTCAACATTTTAGTCCAAGTGACCGGTGTAGGGGTCGAAGCCAATCCCTCGAGTAAAATAAGATCTATGTAACGTTTTGTTCAGTTGGTACTAACCACGTACTGTAAATTCTAAGGCTCCCGAGACTTCCAAAGTTGTTCGAAATAGAGGGATGTCTCACATGGTTGCTCGTGCGTGAAATCTGGGCCGAAGATTGAAGTTTTCTTTTGCCAGGTAGGAAATTAAGTCATAAAAGAAATGCCCATTGTGTTTTACAGGAAATGTGTCCTCAATACGGAGCAACGTTGGTTAGTAGTGTACCTGTTTTTCTACAATGCAGTCCAAACAGCAACACGATCTGTGGTCATTACTGCGTACCGTTTCATGACACTGAAGGGACTGATCCACAATGAGAAGAGCTACAGAATCAGTACTGGGGAGATCCGGACAAAACTACTATGTACAGCACTATCTAACTAATTGCCAGAGATAGATCTGCAAGTGTATCACTATCGTTAGGTCTCTGACAATTACCTACCTACCCACTCTACTCTACTACCTGCCTTCCAACCTGCTTGTTTGTCTACTCTCTCTCTCTCTCTCTCTCTCTCACACACACACACACAAACGCACGCGCGCACACACATACATAAATTAAATGGTGCATATCCTTTCCTTTGCAGAACGTTGCGATCAACCCCAACACTAAGTTAATTTACTAGGCAATTTTACACTCAGTATTATGCCCCTGATTTTTGAACGAGAGGTCAACGTTTAGGTCCAACTGACCAGTGTCGGGGACGAACCCTCGCAGTAGAGCACCGGAAGTTTAAGAGCAAGTTTAGAAAACCTCACGAACATGTAGACAATAACCTACTGATGATCGACGAAATTTGACGAAATAGGTCGTTTTAACTCATGATAAAGGTACTCGCATGTCCCTTACATTATGTTGCAGTCAACCTCAGCTTTTATTGGCGGTTTGTGATTTGTTATGCAATTTTAGTTCAGAAGTTTCTCGTTGCTTTATGAACGGCCGTCGTCTCACATTACGGAAATCAACGAAAAACTGTCTCCAAATCGGTCACGGTTGATTTCAAACCCTCAACTCAGTATTAGGGGAATTATGAAACAGCCCGTTTCATTAGCCCTAAACCAGACATATGTACATCATCAATATTTTTTTTTTGCTTCGCATATCCTTTACAGGACATCGCTGTCAACATCAGCATCTTTCAGCTGATTGTTGATTTCTTGGCAAGATTACGCTCAATAGTTTGCCATTGCTTTCTGAGCGACCGGCTCACATACCCCATAAGTTACCGACGCGGAGAGAACCGCTACCGATTCTCGCCGACGTCACTTCTCATGAGAGTATGCGGGATTACGGAGAAAGTCCAGCGCTTCAATATTATGGATTGTAAAAAAAAAAATCAGTTGCCTATCCTTTACAGGACGTCGCAGTTAACTCAAGCATTTGTTGTAAGGAATGCCAATGCAAGGCGGTCTGCTGCCAAATCGCCCACAACTGTGTTTCGAACGCGGTATGCGGGATTACGAATTGCGTCCGCAAACTCTTCGCCACGGAACGGGAAATGGATTGTAATGGTAACTGAAAAACGATGTTTACGCACAGAGACTGTATGCAACGCTTCGATTGGCTGGTCATAACCGTTGTCGTTAATCGTTAGTAGCGGTTCCAACTTCACAGCAAAGAGTCACCCCATAATGCACCGTTCCTGTGCCAGTGGATATCATACAAAATGCTCCTCACTGTCTCATGTGAAAAGTGGAACAAACAGGCATACATGCATAAGGCCGCTGCCAGAATGTCAACACTACAGACCGCGACACAAATTACAGTTCATCGTCGATGGAAGCGGCAGTCACTAAAAACCCAACAGTTTTCACAGTCCTGCATAATGCAAAATCAGCTAGTTCAGCAACCAGCCGTCCGCCATTTAAATGAACATGCAGTTCACAATACAAATAGCCGTGAACATATGTAAAAGCATTCCACACGAAATCTACAGCTGATAGTGTCGTTCCATGCACTTAACTCAGTAGATGGGCGACGGAACCATTGGTCATACCTGTAATAATTCCTACGAGTAACTGAATTAATTGTCTGCTTCTCGCAATTCTCTGCCAATATTTATGCCAAATACATACAAATAATGTTCTCTGCATGACATCATAGTGTGGTGAACTCATTATCTTCAGAAACATCATGATATGCTCTGCCAATTGGGGTAAGTGTTTATGTCTACTCAGATCTCGCCCACGACTGTAGGGTTCCACGAAATCCTGGAAAGATAATGTGGTGGTTTCCCCTTGATTTCCACATCCACAGCATATGGAGGTCCTGGTGGGATTTTCCTTTCCTGAGTTGAGAGGCCACAGTGGCATTTCTCAAGGTCTCCAGAACTTTTAGATAACAACTCAACTACACATTAATATCTAAATTGTTTAGTATGTATAGCACCTAGAAGGAAAAAAATACTTTACACAAAATATTTTAAGTTATTTGCAAATTTATTTTGGCCCAAACTTCGATATATTGTTGTAATCCTGAGCTTGCCTTTGACACAATTTGTCACGGTGGTAAAGATTCCCATTGATAAGTGTGAAATATTACAACTATCTTAAGTACATGTCCTTGACATGTTTTTACCGGAATGTGCTGAAAACTGCAAACGATAATCTATTTATGTCTTTCAAAAAAGTGCTAGATGTGAAACTGGTTATAAAACCTGCAGAAATAAATCTGCAACCGGCGCAGAGAACAAAGATGTGCCCCGGTTCTCTTGCATGTTTTTGTCCTAACCATTCATTGCACTTGATCCCAAGCTTGACCCTGGGGTTGAAGAGCAATGCCCTATGAAAATCACTCCATGTGTCCCGTTCTGGTTGAATGAATACTGAGTTTTGTTTGAGGATTAAATACTTCAAGGTTATCCGGATTGATCTGATCCTGATCAACATCATCACCATCATCGTTCCTATCAACACCATCATCGTAATAGTATATGTAACCACTACTACTATTTCCAACACCACAGCTATGACCGCCACCATGACCATTATCGTCATCATCTTCATTACTACCACATGATCATGATCATGATCATCATCATCATCACCATCATCACCGTCGTCGTCAGCGTCGATATATACATAACTGATTAGAACAAGAATCGCCATTGCGAAAGTAGCCTTTAGCAAGATGAAAAACATTCTGACCAATAAAATGATGTCAATTGAAACGAGAAAAAGAGTGTTGAGGGGATACATAGAGCCTGTTCTTTTGTATGGATGTGAAACTTGGACAATGTGCAGTCAAGCTGAAAAACATCTGATGGCTGCAGAAATGTGGTTTCTGAGGAAAATGCAAAGAATACCATGGACAGATAGAAAAACCAATGACCAAGTACTACAAGAGACAAATGAAAATCGTAGATTGATTAGAGAAATTAGACGTAGACAGTCAAAATTTTTTGGACATGTTATGAGAAGAAATGGACTGGAGAACTTAGTGACAGCTGGCAAGATCGAAGGGAACAGACCAAGAGGAAGACCGAGAGGAAAATACCTGGATGGCTTGGCCACATGGCATGGACGAGACAGGAACACTGAGCTGATCCACGACTCTGGTGATCGAGTGAAATGGCGAATCATGACCGCCCACGCTTTCCGGCATGGCACATGATTGATTGATTGATTGATTGATTGATTGATTGATTCAGTGCCAAAAAAAAAAAAAAAAGAGAGAGTAGGTTCGCACCAAACATTGTCAATAATAAATTGTACAAGTATTATAATTTAAATGTCCATTCACTAAGCATTAAAATTGTGGAAGATACCACGAAACAAAGCAAATGACACGATGACCCAAATATGGCGTTATATCGTCCTTTTGTCCAAATTCTGAGCTACCATCGACATCACCATTACTATGACCGTCGCCATGACCTTCATCGCCACTGTCGTCTTCATAATAACATTATCATCAGCATCGTTACTACTATCATCATCACCACTGTTGACATTAGACCACCATCATAATCGCAACAATTATCAACATCACCTTTACTATCATCACTATTATCATTACCATCCTTAATATTATCATCATTACCATTACTAGTATCACTATTATTTTCATCGTCACTGCTACCACGATTATCAATATCGCTGTCATAATAATATCCGTATCACCGTCATTATCATCATCACCGTTATCATCACCATCATCATTATTATTGCCACGATCAGCATGATGGTCGTTATAATATTATCATCGTTATCACAGATACAATCAACATCATCGTTATTATCAGTTTCATCATTATTACCAACCAAATTACAGTTATCATCAGCACCATTGTTAATGTTATCAGTATAGGATATTCTGGAATAAAGACAATGAAGGAAATGATTACAGATAGGTCACACACTGAGCGCGTGAGACGTAAGATGGTGTGTGATGGTGGAAATGACCATGTGTTCACATGCATCCATTGTGGACGAATATTTACAGTGCAAATTGGTCTGATCAGTCACACTCGCTACCGCCATGGATCGTAGTTATTAAGCCTTTTTGAAGCACAATGAAACAAACTAGCGTATGTAAAGACGGCAAGGTGCCAATGTATGTATAGGATATTCTACAGCCTGTAAATGTAGACATCTCACTTGTGAAACTAGTATTTAAACTATTTATCTTTAACTCTCTCAATAACATCTTCAAACGCTCCTGTAATTGATTAACATAACAACCACAGTTTACTTAACACAAATCTATTTTGCTGTTAAGCCAAACTGGGAAGTTAAACTCATCACACGCTGGGGCTTCTGATCAGCGTTGCCCTTGTGGATAATATGAATCTTAGTGAAAACATTGAAATAAATATGCATCATTAAGGGTTCTGCTTCGCTCTATAAGTCTTGGGTTCGTTTCGGATTGCCTCGTTCATACTGTGAGTGTAATGTTTCTAGAGACCCTAGGGAAAAAAGGGGGTGGGGGTGTTTGTGCATGTGATAGCTGGAGCTAGGGAGTTCGTGCTTTCAACGATGCTCTCGACAGGCGGCTTGTCGTTCTTAGGAGAGAGACCAAGCCAGATGGGGTGAGACCCCGTCTCAAAACTGCACCAAGAAAATCAGCAAAAGTTAATTATTTAATCATGTATAAGCTTTCATTAATGTGATGGGAACTATCAAATTAGGAAGAGCTTGGAGCCAGTGCAGATCAGGTTTCTGAGACGAATGTTGCAAACACCTTGGATAGCCAGAGTAACTAACAGCGAGCACCTGAAACCGGCTAATGCAAGTAGAGCATTAGACAAAAATGTAAGACACAGATCATTATAATTATATAATTATCAGTGTTCTATCATTAAATAATGAGAAGAAAGGTGTTGGTGAACATCGTGATGACTGAAAAGTTCAGCGGCAGAAGTTGCAGAAGCATAACCGAGAGAAATTATGTTTGGTGGCATGGAAGAATATCATCGGTATAATTGATCCAGAACACCAAGGACTGAGAGCTGTGGAGAGACGTTGACTACAATACCATGTTGTGGGCCACATACGAATGTTACAGAAGGGATACACATTAAGAGAGTATCTAAACCATCACAATACATCGCACAAGCTACTTTATTGATAAAACATTTCATTAGTAAAATCGTAACTACTGCTCATGAAAGTGCTGATAGAATGAGTAAATATGTTTATGAAAGTGCTGGTAAAATGAGTACATATGTTCATGAAAGTGCTGGTAGAAGAGTAACTATTGTTTATGCAAATGCTGGCAGAAAGGGTAGCTAGTGTTCATGAAAGTGCTGGTAGAATGAGTAGCTACTGTTCATGAAAGTGCTGGTAGAATGAGTAGCTACTTTTCGTGAAAGTGCTTGTAGAATGAGTAGCTACTGTCCATGAAAGTGTTGGTAGAATGAGTAGCTACTGTTTATGAAAATGCTGGTAGAATGAGTAGCTACTGTTCATGAAAGTGCTGGTAGAATCAGTAGCAACCGTTTATGAAAGTGCTGGTAGATGAGTAGCTACTGTTCATGGAAGTGCTGGTAGAATGAGCAGCTACCGTTTATGAAAGTACTGGTAGAATTAGTAACTACTGTTCATGAAAGTGCTGGAAGAATGAGTAACTACTGTTCATGAAAGTGCTGATAGAATGAGCAGCTACCGTTTATTAAAGTGTTGGTAGAATGGGTAGTTAGTGTTCATGAAAGTGCTGGTAGAATGAGAGCCAAATGTTCGTGAAAGTGTTGGCAGAATGAGTAATTACAGTTTATGAAAGTACTGTGCCTGTTCCATTGCATGTGTAAGGACGAGGTTGACCTTTACCGCCTCAAGTGGGAGCGTGTAGCAACGTTTCGATGGCGTTCTACCTATCATCTGCAGACACATAACCATTAGATAGGAACACACAATACAAAGCGAGCAGTGGAAGTACATGGTACCCATTTTAGGCTGGGTCGAGCGAGGTAATTTTAATAATCGCCTCGATGTGAATATAAACCCATGCCCATAACCCAGTAAGGCAGGTGACTTCACTATCGCGGCTCTCGAACACTGTGTTAAAGTTAATTGCATGTTCTTTACAGTGTGTTGCAGTCAACCTGAACATTTATTTGCCGTTTGTGATTTACTAGGCAATTTGTCTTTCAGTAGTTTACCATTGATTTATGCACGACAGGCGCCTCATACTATCTAAATCAACGCAAAACAATTTGCTTCCAAATCGCCCGAAGCTGATTTAAAACCCTTGATTAAATGTCAGGGAAATGTGAAATTGCGTTTCCCAATTCCCTAAGCCACAGCCATCGACCAACCATTGGGTGAGGCTCACCGGCCAGCAGGAAAACAAAATAAATCTAATAAACCACGGCTATATCAGTGTACATTTACAAAGCGTGGGAGATTTGAAAACCAAACTACCAGCACTAGTTTGACAACAAAAAATCCCACAGCGTTCATGTTATAATTTGATACATAGATGTCCTCCAAAGGTGAGCTCTTCTTAAACTGTCAACGACAAGTGAGCAAACAGGTGTACCCCGCCATCTGCAGAGGTTTGTGTGTATTGTAAGGTTCCTAGTGTTTATCTATCCACCAACACGATGTGGGCCACCTGGCGTGGCTTAAATCGTTGATTTGTCTGTAATGTATTATACATTAATTGTCCTGACTTACATGACAAACCAACACAAACGACCAACGTCTGACAATGGCGGCCGCGTGTTCCCACACAAATCAATGCTCCCACACTGGGAATTTAATCGACCGCATAGACTTATCTCTTTCTGAACCATGCGGGGGGTGGGGATGGGGCTAGGGGTGTCTTCGCGGTTAGGCCTTCTGAAGGTCATGTGGTCTTTCTCGGGCGTCTCCGTGGCGAAGTTGGTACGCCGCCAGCCTAGCGCTCCAAAGATTGTGGATTCGATTCCAGGTCGTTCGTTTCACGAGTACTATTTTCTCTTGGGGTTCGTCGCCGGAGCTACGAAGTTCGCACTTTGCGCGACGCTTTCTGCAGGACGTGCTGCGGAACGAGAACGAGCCATATGGTATAAAACCCGATGTAATGAAGTCTATCCTCTTCCCTTTGAAATCCGTTTTCTTTTAAAAAAATCGGACTGCCTCGTCCAGATTGTAAGTGCAATTTTTCTGAAGATCTAGGGAATGGAAAATGAAGGTGGGGAATTCTGTGACGAAGTGGTCAAGCCGCCCACCTTGCCATATGAAGGCCAGGAGTTCGTTTTAGGATTGTGTCTTTCAGATTGTGGGTGTAATCTTTCTGGAGAGCCCAGGGATTCCGACTGGAAGTAAAGACCGCCGTCGTGGTACATACCACATCACCCACCGATTGGTCTATACAAATATGCATTTAGCACCATACATGCTCAATGGGTCTAAGGCGTGGAAAAAAATCGTTTACTGTATTACGATACATTCACTGTAAACCTGTCATTGCATTACTAACTATGATTTGAGTTTTTTTTTAAATTGTTATTTTACACACAGTTCCTTAATTCCTGCTGAAGAAGAGAATTGTCACTTTTAATTATTTCGTTATATTTAATTCTAATTTTAACAGCTTCAGACTTGAGCATTTAGTGTTTTAGAGTACCACTCCATGGGATAGGAAAGGCAACAGCAATCTAGGACATTAAAGAGTTCAATATTACTTATGTTGGCCTAGTGTACATACAATGCATGTCATAAAAGACAACTAAGGAGAGTTGGCTACAACATCCCACTGAAAACTTTAGCCGCAAGAACTAGCTAACCATGAACAAAACTGAAGATAAGAACAAATAGAGTAACACAGCCAACCAAGTGGAAAGGACTCTTATAGGAGAGGTATGACACGATGCGGAGAAAGCAGGGAGGGGTCTGGATCGCTGATTAACTCTGTTTCAGCTAGGACTAATATGTGGAGACCATACTGAGAAGATACCAAAGGTAGGAAGGCTTGGCATGAGTTGGTTGAGGGCATATCTCCCAATGGGGGAATAAAGAGTAGAAGAAAACGAATATTAGTGTTCATGTTCAATATATCCATCTAATATTACAATATTTGTAATTAATTATGTTTATTGCAGAAACATTTCATAATTGTGAAGCTATTGTAAAGCGTTATAAAACCATGACTATAATCTTATCAGAGGATACAAATATGGAATGCACTCTTTTAGAAATAAATCTACACTTCAGAAGAAAATTAGTTTCCTCTAAGTTACATATAAATGCATATACGAGTATATCAGTACTGTTTAGTTCAAGAAGAAATGATGCAGCTACTACTGTGCTATGCCCCTACGGGAACTGACATAGGACAATGATTTATCAGTGCTACTCTGGACTATTGAGTCAGAAAATGTCTTGTAATATCATACTTAGGTGCACAAATCATTGCTTTTTAACATTCGTCCACTATGGCCAACCCTTTACTGGCACATGCATTGTACGGACATCCACCAGAGCGCTCCTTCTTAGATTTTCTCTCGGACCACCATCACATCTCCACTGCTTCCAGTTTCCCACCTTACTTTCACTCATTTACCTGGGATCTTCACAGAACCGTTACCATCCTCTACCTCGGTCCCCACGACACCACAGACTCTCACGGCTGTCTATATAAGAGTGTTTGTTGGTTTTATTTTTCGCATATCCTTTACAGGACATCGCTGTCAAAACCAGCATTTTACTGCTGTCGTTGATTTCTTGGCAAGATTACGCTCAGTAATTTGCCATTGCTTTCTGAGCGGCCGGCTCACTTATCCCGTAAGTTACCAACGCGGCAAGAACCGCTTCCAATTCTCGCGCGCTGCGTTACCCTACGTGGATAAACGGGATTATGGAGAAAGTCGTTTAACTCCTAGGCCAGGAAGACTGACCTATATAAGAGTATCCAGGTGAAATTCATGTTAGTATCACAGCCTGGGATTCTGAGATAAGTAGCAACATTTTTTTCTAAAATGTGTATTTTCTCTTCATTGTTCTCATTTTTTCCCCCATTCTTCCCATCCTGTTCTTATGCCTAATTGAATTCACTGCAGTGTCTTCTCTGTGGTTATATGTTGTGTTTGTATTTATTTGCTAATGAAGGTTAGTCGTCCTGTGTTTTTCATAATTCTGTTCTGTAAAGCTGCATTACTGTGTGTTATTTTATAATGTTTAGTAACTGTTGGGGTAATTAATCCTCAGCCATTGTATTTAAGTATTTGGGTTCTTTGAAAACAGCTAATTAAGATGTATCAGATATATTTAAAAAGTTCAATGTAGAATAGCAGAAGTAAAAACAGAAGTGGTTACTCACATCAGAAAAATATATTTCACATTCTTTGGGCACATCATGAAACAGGAAAAGATAGTGTGTCATGGCAACAGAAAAGCTGGACAGGAAGCAAGTAAATCAAGACAGAAGATACCAAAGATCGACATCATGACAGGAAGGAACATGAATATCATAAATGATTGACAGTACACACGACAGAGGACTGTTGACAGACATGATAACCAATGCCACACGGCATGGACAATAACATTAAAAATTAATTCTCTTGAAACAAATCATATTCAAAATGAATGGAGAAACTCTTTCAGTTCCTGAAGTGTTCTAGCAGACGCCCAACTGGGGAAATAACTACCAGGAAAATATCATACATATACCATGGTTTACAGATGTTACTGTTAACGACCGTGTCACTATCTGGCTAGACACAAATCTAACGTGCGCTGTATTTAAAATATAGCCCTGGTTCTAGTGTATATTTTAATGTTTCTTTAGTCTGTGAATTATCGTCACATCACGTATTGTATTAAACATAAATCTTCCATCATTCGCTTGCACTATTGAAGATTTATCCTGATAAAAGTTGCCTATTAAAGGTTCTCTTGACAAGCAAATCTGGCCTACCAATGCCAAAAACTCCAATGTGTACAGGGTAATTTACGTAAGTATCTATGAAAGCTTCTGGGAGCTGGTCCCACTCACAAAAGCCATCCATGCATATTAGGACTACCCACTTGTCACCTTAACTAAACTTATCTTGAGCTGAAAATATGGAGTTATGACATAAATACAGTCGAACAAGGATAGCAATGTTCTGAGTTTGTATGTTTCTATGCGTGATAATGTAACGAGTGGAGGATTATCAAGCTACAAACAGGCTTGTCAACTTTACGATGAGTACAGTAAATGTAAAGAAGGTGAAGGCAGTGAGAATGAGGTCTTTCTTCTTCTTTGCTTCTGGTCAAGGGGTGTCACACTCAAAGATCAATGTGTCCAACTTTGATACGCATTTGTGTAAGGCTTGATTACTCCAGACAGATTTCATCAAAAGTAATAAGAATTATCCACCCTTGAATAGGTTTTCTTCCCTAACAACTCCCTCAGGGCACTTGCCTTAAGGCCTACACTTTGCAACTGCTGTAGGATTCTTAACGTGCACATGGAATCTCGTTTTTCGCCCTTATCTTTACTACACAAGAGATCAGGAAGGGGTGTACTATCATTAGACACCATGGTTTTTGATAAAAATTCCCAGCCCTATGCTAAGATTGGACCCAGTACCTTCTGGAACTGAGATGACACTGTAACCTCTCAGGTGCAGCTCCTGGATATGGACTTTGCTGACGATGTCATGAACAGAGAAGAAAACAAACACCTGACAGCTACAGGTGTTACAAGATGACTCAACAAAACCACAAAGACAAGACTAATGAAATGTATGGGGCATATCAACAGAAGTGGTGGAATACAAAAATGGGCCTTATTTACAAAATGCAAGATGGGTGGGAGAGGCAGAGACATTTCTAGTATCAGCAGCATTAATTTAATGGAATGATTGATTGATTGAGGAATCGACATCACAGCATTCGGGGCATTCCCATAAGTGCTCCGTCCCCATCCTCAGCAGCCAGCGAAGAGTTCCAACACTAATAGTACCAGTAGCAATCTGATTATAAGTCCGTCTCGCCTTTCCTCTGAGCGTTGAGCGTCGACCAGATCCCTTCGTCACTCCTCGTTGTCTCATTCTTGCCAGACCATGGTAATCCATTTGCTCCTCCGAGGTGTGCACGTGCTCCCACAAGGCCACAACCACGTTTGCCTTGTCATGTATCAATACTCCACCAAGTTCTGCAGAGCCAGCCAATCTGTCCGCCTGTTCATTTCCCAGCACACCGGCATGCCCCGGAGAAAGATCCAGGCAATGCTTGTCACCCGTGACCTCCGAAGCGAAGCAAGCCACTCCGCACGAAGTCTGCCCGTCCTCACCCTCGTCAGCATGCTTTCTGAGTCAGTTACAATCACGATGTGTGTGTGTGTCGTATTCTCCATCCAGCGGAGAGCCGCAGTGACTGCCTCCACTTCCATTCTTAAGCTGTGATTGTTAAGATGTTGTGGTATCATATGCCAGGCTCTCCTGCCCCAAACATCGATCATTAGCTTTGGCTATGAACCCCCAGCCATTTCTCTCACCTCTTGACACCGAACCATCTGTGTAATCACATCACTCGAGTGAGCATTGTCCTGAATTAGTTGCTGGATTTCCACTTCCGTGGCCCCTGCTGGCCACTCCCTGCTTAATGTGATTATAACTCTACACAAGTCTGACTGCTCTGCTGGCACTCTGACCCACTCCTCTCCACGCCTAATGTTTTCCAAGGGGCACACCTGTCTGATCGTATCCTCCGCCTGAGCCATCCATGATTTCCCTCTTATCAGTCGCTGACCCTTAACTGCGTCCAGCGCCTCATGCAGTGGGTGGTCTGTGTCTGCAGCTACTCTGAGGTATGCCTTCGCCTGCATCACCTTGAGCCTACCAGCAACAGTCAGCAGACCAAGGATGTAACGCATACACACTACTGGGGTGTCTCTAGTGCATCCCAGAATGACCCGCATAGCTTCGTTCTGTATGCGCCTTAACTTCACCAGCTGACTCTCTGAGACAGTGAGTAGACCTAATCCATAATCAATTACTGAGAGGATCAAGTGCTGGTATAGTGTGAAAAGCATTCTCTGCTCTATGTCCATTGCAGCCATAGTTTTAAGTGCACTGAGTCCCTTTTGAGATCTTGTCACGACCGTCTCCACATGGTCCTTGAAGGATAGGCTTCTGTCAAATGTGATCCCCAGATACTTCAGTTTGTTCTCTCTGCTGACATTTCTACCATCTATCGCGAGGCTTGGGACATCAGCTCTTACAATCCTGTTGTCCAGAGAGCACCACAAATCAGACGCCTTTTCCGGGTGGATGACAGCACTAATTTCTGTGCACCAGTCAATCACTTTATCTACTGTCGCCTGTAACTCCTGGGCTGTTTGCTCCCTATCTCTCCCCTGCCTATATGCAAGAATATCATCTGCAAATGTTAGTATTCTTCCAACCCCTGGTGCTTCTAGGTTTGCAATCTTGCTCGTATACACATTAAAGAGCACCGGTGAGACTGCAGATCACTGTGGCAGTCCCGGGGTTACCATATGTGGCTCTGAGGTCCATGCGCCCAGACGGAGAGCAACCCGACGAGAGTGCAGGACGGCTGCTATCCAGTTCACCAACCAGGGATTGACCACCTTCTCCATCAGTGCGGTCATCAAAATATCATATCGAACTCTATTGTACGCATCCTCGAGATCAAGCGCTACCGCCATCGTTTCTTGTCTACTCTGGAACCCCTCATAAACATCAAAGGCAAAAGTGGTTGCATTTGACCAGGTATCTTTTCCTGGCCTGTAGCTCCCCAGGCCTCTTGGAAGAATCTTCCCGCTTTCCAAAACCTCTTGCAGCTTGACAGCGACTATCTTCTCTAAAACCATCCCAAATGTATTTTGAAGGGTGATAATTTAATGGATGAATATAGTTAGTTGCATATCATTTACAAGATGTCACATTCAACCCCAACATGGTTTTGGCTGATTGTAATTTCTTGGCAAGTTTACACTCAGTAGTTTGCCATTGCTTACTGAACGGCCGGCACGCATACCATTGTATGAAAACCAATGCAAGGTGGTCAGCTGCCAAATCACCCACAGCTGTGTTTCGATTGCGGTATGCAGGATTATGAAGTGCATCCATTACCCCTTCAGCACAGAGCCGGCTAAATGCCAGCCACACTGGCTCAGTGAGTCCACAGCGATTCGAATCACAGATTTATGTGGACAGCTCAAAAGTTAAGCAACAAATAATAATATAAGCACAGCCAACATCAAAATATCAAATGACAGAATGGACGGGTGAGTTATGATTTATGATGTCTGCTCCAACCCAGTCACCTGAAGAAGACCTTTACAGAATGAAAATGTGCATTTCAGGCCATGTTAGAGGGCAGGTCAAGTCTGCCTGAATAATGACAAGTCCACATTCCTGTGAAGGTATTGTGTTCTCCAGTGGATGCACTATGCGAGTGTGGGTGAAGTCTAGCCATGGCTTGGTAAAACCATATTGAGGCCTGCTGTTTTGATATCAAATGATATGCACCAATGATATCCAAACTACATCAGACAGCAATGACTCGCTCATGCTGCCTTTGCCACATCTAGGCACCCCCATGCAAATACACACCTTTTTCTTAGTATTATATCTACTAACAATTCAATAGCTCAATGAACCCTTGGATCATCCCACTATCTCTAAGGGAAGGTGGCTGGTATTGTCCACTGTGGAAACCACTGGTCTATACCAACAGATATGTAATACATGACAAGAGATAGCCTAGTAGTAAGCACTACCATATATTACCCTATACACATTAGTGATTAGAGTCTTTGGTAATGACAGTCTTTTACATATCTCAAGGTGCATTGGGCATATGGTGCTAGACTCACATTTTTATACACCGATTGTCACTCTGTGAGTGACATAGTCAGTATTACACAGGCCGGCTTTACTTCATTTATTGGTACCCATTTTAGGCCAGGTCAACCTGACAGCCCAAGTTAATTTTCAAAATCCGCCTCTATGTGGATCTGAACCCATGACCACTAGGCCGGAAGTTGAGCATCTATGCCACCACAGCTCCCATTACCATATTTTGGAGACCACAATTTAGTAAGAAATTATGATGAAAAAGAGCAATCATGCTGGTCAAAAATTAAAAGAGATTTATTCAACACAAACTCAATACTGAAGCAAATTGGTTAAGATAAATAAAACAGAGAAAAAAGAAATATTATGGGCATGTAAAGAGATGTTTCAAAAAGATCATTATGGAGGGAAGTGTACCGAGGTAGCAAAGAAGAGAAAGATCATGTCGTAGACAGGTTCAAGATGTGATATATAATATACATTTATGGCAACGGAGGAAAGACATTTGGCTTATGATAGCGAGGAATGTCAAACAAGATTATCAGGAAGGGAAAGTTTTGCACAGGACAAGCCACTGGATGATTGTGTGGGTGTCTGCTTGCTTTGAACTCAAGCATAGTTTATCACATACATGCTGTTACTTCTAGTGCACTGGACACATTTTTGCATGTGGATTAGCTTTTATTATTACCAGTGTCCCCTGCAATCAGGCGAACCCATTCTGACTTCTATGGTACTTGTAATTTACATCCTCCAAGTCAAGGAAGAGAAGTCGATATTTTAGCCCAACTGACCTGTGTGGGGATTGAACCCACTACCTCAACATCAGCACACCAGAAGTGTAAAAGCAGACGCTCTTAACCATTCGACCATACTCACCTCACTGGATGATGATGATGATACAGAGTGAAGTATACAAGATTGCATCATTCATCATGAGAATGGAGACAGATGGCTTTACTGTGGTCATACAATGGCTAGATTATCATTGCTAGTGAAAGATCTAAACGACTAATATTTTGGAAGATTTAAAACATGAATATTTCTGCATACTGCACATTTGGTCACATCATTTTCAGGAGCTGTTCTAAATCAAAGCTGTTCAATTGGACATCTCAATTTCAGGACCTCTTCTAAATCAGACAGGAATATCAATAATCAGATAACAGATTCTATGGTCCCAAAAACACAGGCAGTCTGCATGGTTTCTGTCACTTGAGTGATTTATATACATCTATGGCTGGAGGTCTGCATGACGAAATGGATACGAGTGCTCATTCTTAAACACTTAGTTTGCTGATGCCCAGGTAGTGGCTTCAACCTCTACACCAGTCAGTTGGACTAAAATGTTGACTTCTCGCCTTTGACTTGGGTACATAAATTACAAGTACCTCAGAAGTCAGCATGGGTTTGCATAATGGCAAGGGACAATGGTAATAGGGAAAGCTAATCCACATGCAATTATATGTCCAGTGCATTACAAGTAGTAGCATGTGTATGGACTACGCTTGAGCTTAAAGCAAATGAACGCCCTCCAAACAATATTCATGGCCGGTAACCAGACAATTGAGTGGTCTCGAGGTATGGTGTCTCCCTTTGTTGGGGGTCCCAGGTTCAGGTCCTGTGATGGCCAGGATTTTTTCATACTACCAGACTTCAGACTTCTAGTAGCAAAATTTCCGCTGGTCTCTGGGTAGTGAGATCAGACGCCTGTGTGTATTGTTGTGCACACAAAAAAAATCCCTTGGCAGTTGGAAATAAAAAAAAGAGTAGCCTAACGGTGCTGCCCGGGCAAAAGTTTGAGTTAATCTACCCAAAGTATTTCAGGATCCTTGCCGGTGCTACGGAGTTGTCCACTGAGCTGAGATTCTCCAGACTCAGGCTTGAGTTAGGAGTAGAACGGAGCACTTATGGGTTACACCCATGTGCCGTGATGCTGATCTGTCGACTAAACGAAAACTAAACTAAAAATTAAACTCAACACAGACAGCATCAATCTGGCATTAGGAATGAGACCAGCGCAAACAGCAGTTACACTAAATCTTTCATAAAAGTAGTGGATACAGCTGTGGGCTGGATCACAGTAGTCAGATTTGAAATAAAATTATATATATATATAGATATATAGAAGTTAAAACTGATACTTATGTATTAACCAACAGGTGATCACTCTCTCCCTGAGGATAACAAATGGTATAACATTGTCTCCATAGCAGCTTGCTTGTGTACACATGTATGCAACACTCTCATATGTTCTTTCAGACAAATACCATTCTCCATTCTATATATTTCAATGTTACATGAATGTGTTATACTATTGCAAAATATTTCAATATATGAACACATAAGGTGGTATAACTTAAACAAAAAATGTACTGGTTAACCAAAAAAATGATAACATCTTTCAACAGTCAAATATAAAACACAGAATTAATGCCACTGCTCTCTTCAATTATAAAAACGATCACAAAAAGCACAAAAATGTTATTTGATAGATGCATTATCTACATTGTACATATGCATAAAGGCACAAATTACATCATTACTAATATATAATATAAGCATATGTTATCTTGGTCTCTAAGAATGAACGCCATAACATTCAGGACAAGCTCTTTGATGCTGTCTCCCGCAGCAAATGCTGTAAGATGTATATGCTGATCATGTCAATAACACACTGGTTGTAAACACACCGGTTTCGTCTCCTCTTGCTGGAACCACACTTAAATCCAAATTCAGACGTACTTAAATATGTTGAATCCTGTGTTATTGTATCTTCAGCTAGCTGTCTTCAGAATGTCTGCCCTGTCCATCATGATTGTTCCAACTACTGGTGCTCTGTGTTAGCCAATCTACACAAACCACACTATTCAGTTGATTAGGCACACAGATCTGTCCTTTCCTACATTACGTTCCACCTTAAGGCAAGCTTTCAAACTGTTTTTGTTGGTCGATTCTGGTCAAGGACCAATATATTAAACATCTATGGTTTTCAAGTTACTTCTGTGAAGTGAGAGTTCCGATTCCAATACTATTCAGAAAATTATAATCAGATCTGCTAGACTGTGGTGGTGGTGGTGTTGGGAGGGGGGGGGGGGGGGGGGAGAGAACGAGAGAGACAGTAGTGCAAAGGCTAGCATGCTTTCCTGCTGGTCCACTGGTCACATGTTCGAATCCTCATCGAGGCATATTTTTAAAACACTTCCCAGGAAATGACATGGGAAGTAAGGGAGGCAGATGAGACATTAACCACATCAGCCAAGCCTGACTGGTTTACAAAGACATGGGGCTAGAACCATACAGCCATTGCAGAATGTTGTGCACATCGCAGCCCACAGGAAAAGTCCCCCAGTCCTGCACCAATCCTCAAGCATCTTGTGTTTGTCATGTCCAGGTTGTATTGAATGACCAGTGTTCACTCCAGTGCATTGTTGGTCAGCTCCACTTCTCAGAAACCATCCCATCCAGTACTAAAAACTCCAGTAACATTTAATGTGGCCAAAGTACTTCGGTTTCCAAAATAAGGAACGTTTTTTATGAGCCAGTTTTGGATACTGGCCATGGAGCATAGAGTTACCTGTTGCATATTTAAGAGTGAGCACTGGAGACAATTACTGAAGTGTCGACGGATCTATAAAAATATAGATCCAAAGTGCCTTAAGTCATAAAAAGGGTCCTTTGCTAATTTACATAATGGAGATTTCTCAAAATTTACATGGGTCTAAAATAGGTACCAGGAAATAATCTGGGGAGTAAACACGGCCAGTGTGATACTGACACTGCTCAGTGAGTGCCAATAGATCTACAAAATTCTATGGCTAGCAATATATACCTCAACACATGTAAAGGGGTCCATAAACATGACTTTTACCTATTAGTTTCTAAACTAATTTTGTGGAGTGGCTATACTAGTCAAAGACCAGTTTAGTAAATGCAGCATGAGTGGATATTCCAGTCAAAGATCTAAATTATAATGTTTAGTACTTTTACTTATTACTGGAAATGAGGAATACAATTTACTTTCTAGACTATTTTTAAGAACCAGTCTAAGACCAGTTTAGTAAATGTAGCATGAGTGGACATTCAGGTCAAAGACCCAAATGATAATCCATTCATCATGTGCCAAACTGATAAGCATGGGCAGTCATGTTTCACAATCTCACATGATCACCAGTCAAGACTCAGGCTCTGTGTTCTTGTCTCGACCATAATTATAATAATCAGTCTTTTAAGTTTCTCCTGAGGAAAGTTGGCATTATAGAGTGGTGAATAACTTTTGAAAATATTGGAGGCAAGATAAACTTGGCAACACAATGTATAGACAGTGGGGTAATGGCAATTAAGCTGACTTTATAAAGGGCAGACACTCTAAGTGGACTTCATGTTGGCAAGAAAAGGTAGCTATGCAAGCAATATGTAGATTTTATGTAGACAGAACTGTAGGCAAGTATTTTTTCCTAGGCAAGAATTTAGGTTAAGTAAGTTGTAAGTGTGTATTGTTGAGCACGTAAAAACTGCCTTGGCAGTTGGAAATCGAAAAAGAGTAGCCTTACGGAGCTGCCCGTGCAAAATTTCGAGTTAAAAATCTACCCAAAGTATTTCAGGATCTTCGCCGGTGCTATGGAGTTCATGCAGTGAGCTGAGATTCTCTTGACTCAGGCTTAAATTAGGAGTAGGGCGGAGAAATTATGGGCTACACCTGTGTGCTGTGATGTTGATCCGTCGACTAAAGTAATTCTTATTGTGAGTCATTTGTCTGGGAATTTTACTCCTTTTATTTCTCATTGCTGAGAAATGTATGGTCACAGCATGCACACAGGGGCCTCCTAGTTTCTTGCCCTTATCCAAGAAAGTTAGACATATGATCTACTACCTTAGAACATGAGGAGTGCTGTGATTTGCACCTGGTCTTCTCAGGTTAGACTCAAGTTCCTAGCTCAAGGCCACTGTCCCAAGATGACAAAAATTTCATCAAAACATATTTTCTTTTCATTCACTAGAAATCAGCCTCAATCTGTAATTTTGTGTGAACTTTGCAATGTTCTCTGCAATTCTTGCAGGCTTCTGTATAGTTTGGCATCTACAGCTGTTTCATCTGCCATAGCTCTTTCTGAGTTGTATTTGGTATAATGTAACAGTATTTATTCTGCGGTTTGAGGCATTTGTCTGCATGTACACATTGCTGTAGAACCTATAATATACCTACCTATAATATATACATTTTCATTATACCACCATGACTGAATAAGCCATAATTTCATATTTGTACAATGGAACAGTCAAAGAATCAATGTAGAAAACTCAACATATTCACAAAAAATTAAAAAGTTTCTGTAAATAATAATTTCAATACATAAAGTAACAACAATAAGTGACATTGTAGCTTGATTTAATATAAATCAGAAACAGATCACGATCTCCAATTGTAGAGCATCAGCTCTTTGTCTGTCAACACTCCAAGCAGATCATCATGGAGCGGCCTGATGTCAATAGCCTTGTCAAAGCAAGGCAATGTCTGCAATTCTTGTTTTCTGTTGACATCCCACACACTGACCTGAAGCAGAAAGGATCAAGATAATGATTGATTGATTGATTGATTGAAGAACCAACATCACAGCATTCGGGGAGGATCAAGATAAGAAGCAATGTATATTATTAACCCATTTTTTTTTTATTGTTGCACATCCCTAACAGGAAGTTGCAGTCAACATCAGCATTTTTCAGCTGCTGTTGATGTACTAGGCGAGATTACGCTCAGTAGTTTGCCATTGCTTTCTGAGCGGCCGGCTCACATACCCGGTAAGTTACCAATGTGGCAAGAACCGCTACCGATTCTCACGCAGGTTACGTTACTCACGAGAATATATGGGATTACGGAGAAAGACGTTAACCCCTAGGCCAAGGAGACAGGAACTAACCCATTGCATACCAATATGTGGTTACAGAATAATCACTGTACTCAGGACATTCTCATATATGCTGTGTCTTCCTTCACAAAAGCATTCTCAGAAAATTAATGATGGTTTCCCCTTTACTTTCTTTATTCATATACAAGATTTACATGCTGTACAGCTGGCCTGCATGTCTGTCTCTGATTCCCCATCAAGGCGGACTTTTACATTTGTTTAGTCTCCCAGGTCAGCCCAGCCTAAAACTGGTACTGGTATATTTTCTGGGATGTAAAGCGGCCAGTGTGGTATTGACCACATCACCCACAGAGTTTTGATTGGTCTATAAAAATATGGGGTTAGGACTATGTAAAATTTTCTGTAAAAGGGTCCTTTACATACTTTTAACTTATAACACTCCAAACTGATGAGAAACCTCTCTTTTTTCTCCCTTACCTGAGAAGACTTTACATCTGATCCATTACACTCATACAAGAGACAACATTGCAGTTATAGACATATTTCTAGTGAACGAAAGAAGAAGTATCCACTACACTATAAATGTTTCAGGCAAATTTAAACACGACATACATACATACAAGAAATACACAACACATCTACTACATAAGCACTACATTTAAGAGCCAATGGCATATCACTAGCCTCGCAATCAATAAGGAAAAAAGTGGAGGCTTTGGAACAATCATTACAGAAACATTCATAGGATACCATGGATCATTAAGAAAAATACTGACATTCTATCAGATCTGTATCTTATTCTTCTTCTTCGTTCATCCGGAGTTTTTTTTTTCCGGATGTGATTGCGTTGTGTCTGTTTACAGCAGAGCTGCGTTCTTGCACCGTTAGGCTGACACATCCGACTTCTGCGGGCATTTGTTGACCGGGTTAACCTTCCCGGGGGTATCTTATTCCAGAAACTGAAATACTTTCGCCATATTAAACGTCACAGAGGCTTAGTAAAGTAAAGGAAGGCACTTTTCCTGGAAGAAGTGGTAGGGGTGGACTAACATGGAGGTGAATGCAGGATATTAAAGACACCCTGGACATCAAAATGCATGAGGGAGGAGAACAGGCAATAGATCAAGTCTTTCCTTGTTGAGAGTGACATTCTACAAAGCATCTGCAACATGATGATGATGCATTACAGATTAATTACTAAATGTGATATATAAAATGGAAAAACTTACAGTGTTATTGGAATGATTGGCTGTGACTGCTAGCAGACTGTCCTCAGAGTCTGGTTTGCTCATGAGACAGTTGCGACTAATGACAGCCTGCATGTTGCTGCCCTCCCATTTTGCTTGGCAACTTGAGTCAGGGGTAGGCAAGCCTTCCAAACCACTCTGACACAAACTGCAAATCTACATGGAAAGACCACAGTATACTTCAAATAATGAGAGAGAGAGAGAGAGAGAGAGAGAGAGAGAGAGAGAGAGAGAGAGAGAGAGAGAGAGAGAGAGAGAGAGAGAGAGAGAGAGAGAGAGAGAGAGGGGGGGAAGGGAGGGAGAGAGAGGGAGAGAGAATGAAGGAGGGGTGAGAGAAAGAAGGAAGGAGTAGGGAGAAAAAAGATGCATGCAATCTCACATGCACAGAGACTAGTTGTTACAAAGAATGATGCGACAATGAACAGCCTGTCCCAATAAGATCATGATGCTACAACAAATATGTCTCAACCAACATGGAAGAGGACTATTAAGAGGTGCTCTAATGCTAGAAGAAACTAACCATACTATGATTAACCTCACCAGATACCATGCCCCTAAAAACGTGTTGATCATGTTAATGGTAACTTGATGGCTCACTTAATGGACAAAATTTCTGGAAGAGCTGTATGATAAGAGACCGGGTCTAAATATTCAAAACAATGGTGGAGGCCACCAATACTTGCAGAAGAAGTTGAAGACGCACTATGCTGCATGAAGAAAGGAAAGGCATCCAACATAAGGGTGGAGGAGACTGAGGCTCTCAGAGATTTTGGAATTGAAATGCTGACAAAATTTCTAAATGACATCTACGCTAGTGGGTACATTCCTAGTGATTTATTAAAATTCATCTTTATAGCTCTGCCAAAGAAACCAGACGCTGTAAAATGTGAAGAGCATTGGACAATAATCTTATGACTCACATGACAAAGCTGTTACTGAGAATAAATTATGAGAATAAGAAGAAACAAGATTAAACCAGAAATTAGTGATGAACAGTGTGGATTTGCAAAGGGAAAGAGCAGAAACAAAGCTATATATAATTCTCAGGATGCTATTAGAAAGAGCTATAGAAGTAAAAACAGATCAAAGCATTTGACAATGTGAAACATGAGGAATTAAACTACTAGAGCAACTAAGCATTGACTGCACAGATCTGCAATTAATAAAGAACATACATAGGCAGCAAACAGTAGCCATAAGAATCAACAACCTTTTAAGAATTTCAATGTATAAAGAAGGGCATCAGATAGGGTTATGTAATGACTCCTGATTTGTTTTCATTGTACAGTGAACATATAGTGAGATCTATAGAAAATATGTCAGGGATCATGACTGACGGATGTAAAATAAACAGCTTATGTTATGCCACTGACACTGTCTTGATAGCAACAAGTCAAAAGGAACTATAGGAAATTATAGGTACAATAGTTTTAGAAAGTGAAAAAAATGGGCCTTAGCCTGGAAAGACAGAAGGCATGGTGATATAAAAAAAAAAACAA
Source organism: Cepaea hortensis (assembly GCA_963921405.1). Classification (NCBI taxonomy): domain Eukaryota; kingdom Metazoa; phylum Mollusca; class Gastropoda; order Stylommatophora; family Helicidae; genus Cepaea; species Cepaea hortensis. Next base: position 177,168,227 of record OY992876.1, on the reverse strand, counting down.
TGCCTAAATATACAACTAAAGTAAATGATGTTACTTAGTTAGTCGACAGATCATCCTCATTGCACATCAAACCATTCAGTCCATAAGTGTTCAGATCCTCTCCTCAGTAAATCCTGCAGCGTGTAGTGGCTAATGACACCAGTTCTGTGTTGGTTTATTAATCTTCTTTGTCTTCCTGCATAGTGTTCTTGTTTGGCCACACCTCTTTTAACTTGTTGTTTTCGCAGTCTGACCATGGAGGTAGATTCAGTCATCACTTGGTTCTCGCAAACAACTTACTTTTCATAGAGCATTCAGTATATCTGTGGCTCGTCCGCCCTCCACAACAGCCATACTTGCAAACCTGTCAGCCTGCACATTTCCTTGGACACCCACTTGCCCTGGTACTTCTTCTTTGCGTTCGTCTGGAGTGTTTTTTTTAGATGTGATAGCGGAGTGTTGTTATGCACCCTTGGACCGAAACTCTTGGGCCAACTCATCCGACTTCTGTGTGCGTTTTTGACCAGGTTAGCATTCCTGGGTGCCCTGGTACGAAAACGGAAACTCATTTTTGCCAGCCATGACCGCTCCAACTACAGAAATTCAAATATCTAGGTAGACGGATAACATCAGATGGAAGATGCATCATAGAGACAGATGAACAGAATATGACAAGCAACATCTACATTCTATCAAATGAAGAACATGTTATTCAATATATCCTTGTCATTGCAAGTTAGAAAAAAACTTCTTGCATCTTACATAGAACCAGTTTTAACATACGCTTGTGAATCATGGACAATTAGTAAACAAGAAAAAAAATATCCTTCAAAGCCCTGGAGATGTGGTTGTATATAAGAATGCTAAAAATTCCTTAGGCAGTCTAAACAACTAATCTGGAAAATTTGTGGTAGGCTAAGTCACAAAGAAACTTATCATAAACATCAGAAAGATGCAGTCTTCATTTTTTGGCCACATTATGAGAAGACAAAAACCGGATCATGTTGTGACAACCTGAATGGTTTCTGGAAAAAAAGAAAGAGAGAGAGAGAGAGATTTGGGGGGGGGGGGGGGGGGGAGGGAAGAGGGGAAGAACCGCGAGACAAAACTGGACAATCTTTAGCCATGGCACAGAAGGAAGTCAACACATGAGTTGATCCATGCCATCAGAGATCACAATTTGTGGAGAAGCAATGATCGCCCTCACCAGCTGGTAAGGCACCTGAGGATGACAACGCTACTAATTTTCAAATGCCCCCTTGCAAAGACTTTGAATATTTAATTGCAATATGTGAGGCACATATTCTCAAGTCTTATTTCTTAATCATTTTAGTATATGGATACTTCTCACTTAGTGTGAACTTCATTGCATTTGTGCTACCCTGATTTTGCACCTTGTCTAAGTTCTGTAATGTTATACTGACAGCTGCACACCTGGCTGCAGAGACACATTCTGGATGTGATCATATGATAGATTAAGCCAATTTCTTTTTCTGCTTCTCCCTCTTCTTTGGTGCGTGCCACTAATGGGGCAGCCAGCCACCTTTATACACCTATAATAAATGGCATGGTTTGCCTGAACTGTAATGCCACCTGCAGGGCACTAACATCCTTAGAAATGATACTGCCAATTTATGTGGCAATTATAATTTCCACACAAATTTAAAGTTTTCACTAGAAACTATGACTGTTGAGTCATACTGGGAAAATATTTTGCAAAATTCTTGAAAAACGATTACGAACTACTTTAGAACCTCAGCTAAGCGAGACACAACTTGGATTTAGGAAAAACAAAGGATGCACAGATGCCATTTTTGCTCTTAGACAACTTATAGAAAAATCAATTGAATTCAATGAAACACTCTACTTAGCCTTTGTCGACCAAGAAAAGGCATTCGATAGAGTAGATAGAAACAAGCAGTGGGAAATCCTTAATATGGAGTGAGTACACATCTAACAAACTTATGTAGAAGTTTATACAACAACAATGAATGCATAGTGAGAGCAACTGGAGGACACTCAGAACCCTTCACCATAAGATCTGGAGTACGACAAGGTTATGTCCTGTCCCCTCTCTTGTTCATAACATATATAGACAATATATGTAAAGAAACCAGCCAAGCAGAGACAGCAAGAATACTGCATGACGAGAACACAGAAGAAGAACCATCTGCAAATCTAACCATTAGAGAACTCCTGTTTGCGGACGACCAAGCACTAATAGCAAAATCAGAAGCTGAATTACAAGACCACATGAATAGTCTAAATGAAATGTGTAGGGAACATAACATGAAAATTAGCACAAGCAAAACAGAGGTAATGACTATAACTAAAGAAGAACAAACAACAACAATTCACCTAAACGAACATCCCTTCAAACAAGTAAAGAGTTTCAAGTACCTAGGAAGTATAATATCATCAAATGGCATCAGAAGACGAGATCGAAAATAGGTGCAATAAGGCAAATCAACTCATTGGACAAATGGCACCAATACTAAAGAACAAACATGTATCAAGAACTACTAAGAAAGCACTTTACAACACAATCTTCCTACCAACTCTATGCTACCAATGCCAAACCTGGACAATGACAGAAAAAGAGAAAAGAAAAATCACAACAACAGAAATGAGGTTCCTGAGAAGAATACTCAATGTATCAAGAAGAGATAAGATCAGAAATGAAGAAATCAGGACTAAAGTGGGGGTTAAAGCAGCACTAGATTTTATTAGAAAGCAGCAAGTCAAATGGTTTGGCCATGCAAGTAGGTTACCAGTCAACAGCATGCCACAACAAGCAATGATGTACAGACCAGATGGAAACAGAGGAAGAGGCCGACCACGTAAACGTTGGACGGAAGGAATAGCAGAGTCCATGGGAATATCGATATATGAAGCCCATAATCGGACACTCTCATGAAGTTTATACTTCACCTCGACACTGGAAGGTACAAGAGGAACATGAGATGATGAGATGAGACTAGATACCCCTTGTACAAGTAAATTTATCCAGCTGCCACACACAATTAATAATATCCTCAGAATAAACAATCATTCATACCTCATATCTACATCTTGGAAAACTGCTGCCAGGTCTAAATGAGGAAAGGTATTTCCCACTTGGATGTAAGCTCAAACTCATCAATGGGGCTGTAAAAATCACAGTTACACTGTCAGTAAAACTCTTATGTTTCAGTTGCTCATTCTCATTAGGGGTACATCTGTGGTGGAAACTATCACAACCACTACTTCTATGGATGTCTGGGTTTAACCTGCCAATGATGTGATGTACTAAGCTTGTTTAGCTAACCAAGACAGGGTGTCTAAGTGTATGCAAGTCATCAAGGATTCTTTCCCACGCCATGAGGTGTACTATGTAATTGGTGCTAACCCCATATTTCAAATCAGCTCTCAAATGGGTGATGTGGTCAATATCATGTTGTCCACCTTACTTCCCAGACATATCCTGGTACCCATTTTATGCAGGGTTGACCTAGAACCCAGGTAATTTGTACAAAAATATCCACCTCAGTGGGAAGTGTGTTAGCCACAGCACTATTGTAGCTCCCAAGTGTATGTAAGATACCTTAAAAATACAAGATATATTTCTTTTTTGGCAAAGAGCAGCTGGAGCCAAAGTAGCACAATGGTTAGTGTACTTGCTGACCAGCACAGTGATCCTGGATTCAAATCCTAATTTAAGACGGATTTCTTCTTGACCACACAGCTTAGAGTCGCCAACTTCCTACAATGGGAACTGGAAAGCTTTCTTGGGAGTAAGGTGCCTATGCTATATCATACTGACTATACCTGTATCATCAACTGAGTGATGATTGGTCGAGAAAATATGGACCTAGTACTATATCCCCGCATGCCCAATTCTTAACCCTTTGAAAACAATAGTTTGTTTGTTCATCCCAAGGAACTGCAGTCACACAGTGGCTAGCATGCTTGCCTGTCGACCTGGGGGAATTGTGTTAACATCCACTACAAGGCAGAGTTATTTTTCATTGACCTGGGCATAAGGTCAACATAGCCTAAAATGGGTTGCTGAAGTATTTACTGGGAAATTAAAGGCGGTCAGCATGATACTGACCACATCATCAATTAGTTTAAAAACACAGAGCTTGCACCATATAACCAATATACCCCTAGGCTTGAACAAGTGTCCCTTGTTTGACTTTTTACTGACTATATTCCCAATGCCATAGTGAATTAACAAACAAACAAACTTTATTTTCAAAGGGTTAAGAATTGGTTACGCAAGCCCATCTGACATTCTGCCCTTCTCTATTTCCTCTCATACATTTTTTCATTCAACAACACTTATGAAGCAAATCTTAGGCAAGAAAAGAACAATAAGCATTAAAACGCATGAAAAATAATCAATAATACATGACTCACTGAGGCAATATTTACCATAGGCATTATAAATACCTAAGGACGGTGTAGTGTACCATACATATGGGAACGTTTATTGGCTAGTTGTCGTTTGAGATAGTTTTCCATTACATGGAAGTAGGGTTTATCTTGGTACCACAGCAACAATTAAGGATGTGATGTTTTCAAAGCAACAAACTAAAAGAACAAAGCAAATCTGTGGTATGCAAATCAATATCATTTGATTTATGACTGCATTTCTGAATCATGAACAATAAATGGCAGGGTTGCAGAAATCAGATGCTATACAACAGTGGGAGATCACTGAGTGAACTAAACATGACAGTCAAGTTTATACAAGAGATAACATTACAGGTATAGACAACAAATTTCAAGCAAACGAAAGAAGAAGATGATGTCAAACAACATGAAGAGCATCGGACAATTAGTCTTCAGTAGAAGGCAGGGCATAAATTTGATAATGTGAAGACAAATAAGTCTCATGAGCTATATGACAAAGTCCTTACAGAAAAGCATTAAGAAAGGATAAGAAATAATTAAATTAGAAATTAATAATGAGAGTTGATTTCCAGATGGCAAGGGCACTGTAAATAATGTTAAGTTATGTATAAGGATATTAACAGAGCTATAGATGGAAAAACAGATCTGCACTCATCATGCTTTACTGTCTACACACAGATCCTAGATAGTGACAACTATGAACATTGAGGTTTCTCTCTGTACAGATTCATTCATTCAGTAGCATGTCCTTTGCAGAACCTCGCTGCCATAACAACCCTCAGAAAAACTGCTCGATCACAAGCAAGATGTTCTGCGTCTGATACACCCATCTGGAGATCATCCGTCACATCTTGCACCCATCTTCTCTTTGGCCTTCCTCTTCCTCTCTTCCCAGGCATATACCCCTCCATTATTGTTCTCTCCAAACTTTCATGACGTTTCAAGTGACCAAAATATATCATTTTTCTTTGTTTTATCGCCTTTAATAGCCAACCCTCTTCGATATTCAGCTCTTGAAGTATGGATGCATTTGCTCTTTTCTTTACCCAAGATATTCTTAAAACCCATCTATAACATTTATATTCAAAAGCATTTATGCGCTGTTCAGATTGTTTAGTAAGTGTTCAAGTCTCACATGCATATGTTCCAATGGGAAAGATGCATGCTCTTAAAAATCTAATTTTTGTAGTTCTATCAGTCCAACTCCATAAATTATTAAGTTATTTTAGTCTTTGAAGAGGGATTGATAGTCATCGTTTAATTTCTTTAATTGTGTCACCATTGTTGGTAATCAATGATCCAAGATATTCAAAATTTTCCACCACCTCCAATCTTTCCTCATTAACATATATTTCTGTCTCCATAGTAGTTTTATCTGTATGCATTATCTTTGTTTTTGCTATGGTAAGATATAAGTTCTGATTTTCACTATTTCTTTGGGTTGAGGTTATTAAGTTTTCTATGCCATTCTGTGTTGTGGATAGTAATACTGTATCATCAGCATATCGAATCTCTGGTATTTCATGACCACCGATATTTAGGGCATCATACTGCTCCCTAGTTACATCATCTCTTACATTTCTCATTATATTTTTCGCGTTCTGGTTAAACAAATGGGGTGACAACATACAGCCCTGATGGACTCCTTTCTTGATGTCAAACCAATCTGATGTCTCGCCATCATTTCTAACCGCTGCTTGTTGGTCTAGATAGAGCATTTTTATGAGTTGTACTACATGTGATGGAAAGCCCATATTCCTCATGATTTCCCAAAGTTTGTGATGTTGTACAGTCAAATGCCTTTGAATAACCCACAAAATAGAAGAATAGGTTTACATTAAATTCTCTGCACTTCTCTATTATTAAACGCATGTTGAGTATGTGATCTTTTGTTTATCTTCCTTGTCTAAATCCAGCTTGAACCACGTTAATCTCTTTTTCCATTTTCTTACGAAGTCTTCCCATTATGATTTTTAGTTGAATTTTACTTACATGACTGATCAGGGCAACAGTTCTATACTTGGTGCATAATTTCAGGTTGCACTTTTTGGTATTGGAATGAAGATAGTTCTCTTCCAATCTTTTGGCCATATGCCATATCTTTTTACATAATGCATGATAGATTTGTATGCTTTCTTTTCCCCCCGCTTTAATTGGTATCTCATCACATCCTGGTGATTTACCATTCTTCAGGTTCTTTATTGACCATGCAATTTCATCTAATGAGGGTTCAGGTTCTGTTTCTGCTGTCATTGGTTCATGTATATCATTCATATCCTCACAGTCATTTATATCATATATTCCACTGCAGTATTCCTGCCTTCTTTCTAGAATTTGTCTAGACTCTGTTCAAGTATTTCCCAACTTGTCACAGATAACATTTAATTGAGGTTGAACATTTCAATAATCTTGTCAATAACTTCATTTCTTTGAACATTTCATAATCTCTTCCATTCTTATGATATTGCTCTATTTTTATACAACAATCTTGTATATATTGGTTTATCCTTTCTTGTGTTCTTCCTTATTTCTCGTGTTAAAGATTTATACTTCATCCTACTGTTATCGGTTTCTCCTTTCTTTTTCAATTCCCTTCGTTGTTTTATTAATTCTAACGTGCATGGTGTAATCCATGGCTTATGTTGCTTATTCCTGGTTGGAATTAAATCTTTGGCTGCTGTTATCAAGATATCTCTAGCTTGTACTGCCAGCAGGGGGCTGCGTGGTCTCGAGGTATGGTGTCCGCCTCGAGAGCTAGAGGTCCCGGGATCTTTTCACGTGGACTTCTAGTAATAAAATTTCCCCTGGTCTCTGGGTAGTGAGATTGGACGCCCGTGTGTATTGTCGCGCATGTAAAAAATCCCTTGGCAGTTGGAAATCGAAAGAGAGTAGCCTAGCGGCGCCGTCCGGGCAAAATGTTGAGTTAAAAATCTACCCTGAGTATTTCAGATCCTTGCCGGAGTTCGTGCACTGAGCTGAGTTTCGCCAAACTCAGGTTTGAGTTAGGAGGAGAACGGAGGAGCACTTATGGGTTACACCTGTGTGCCGTGATATTGATCCATCAACTAAACTAAACTTGTATACGTTGTATGCATCTGTTATTTTTGTGAGATCAAAACGAAGTGGCCTTGGCCCTCGGGTAAGCTTTTTCACTTTTAATTTCAGATCTGCTTCTAATAACTGATGATCTGTATCACAGTCTGCACTTCGTAGAGTTTTTGCAGATGTTATGCATGATCTCCATCTTCTTTGTATTAAAATATAATCTATCTGATTTTTGGTAATACTGTCCGGGGACTTCCATGTGAAGAGCCTTCTTGGGTGTTGTTTAAAAAGTGTGTTGGATATCGTTAACTCATTTTCTGTGCAAAATTCAATTAATTTGTCACTTGCATCATTTCTACTTCCCAATTCAAATTTTCCTAAAACGTGTCTCATTTTCAGCTCTTCCTGTACCTACTTTAGCATTAAAATCTTCCATTATTATTGTTATATCATTATTGCAAACCTTATTTAATGTGTCTTGCAATGTGCTGTAAAAATCTTCAATTTTGTCCTCCTCTGCTGTTGAAGTAGGTGCATATATCTGTACGAGAGTTGTGTTTTTTGGACGTCCTTTAAGTCTAATAGTAAGGATTCTGTCACTAACTGGGTTATATCCCATTAAAGCTTTTGCAGTTGTTTTATCTAAACAAAATACCACTCCGCTCTGGCCTCCGATGTCTCTACCAGAATATATGAAAAGACTTCCATTTTCATTTGTAAAATGTCCCTTGCCTCTCCAGTGATGTTCACCAATTCCTAAACTTTGAATATTTAACCTCTCAATCTCTTCACATAGTATTTTAAGCTTTCCCTCATACAAACTTCTCACATTCCACGATCCTATTCTCACTCTCCTTGTTAGTCTGACACAGGGGATTTCCTTGGTAATACAATCGGGATTAACTCCATCATCACGATTACTAGTACTGGCCACTGTGTCACACTCTTCCCCAGTGTTATCTGATCTGCCTGGCCTGGGGGTCTCGCCACCAGATCTCTGTTTTCATTTGTTTTCTTTCATGGTTGTTATGGTTTCTTGGCAAGTTTTGCAGAAGGTAGTTTGCCATTGCTTTCCTTCTGGGCAGTGACTGTACTAGTCGGCGGCCATAGCTATTGTCTCTACTGATAAGATCATTTGCCTATCGCTGCAGAGTGCATGACCATAACCAACAACAATCTGTCGGCTGCTCTCACACTCCATCCACCACCTGTTTCCATGACTTCACATAACCCTGATTGGGGGGCTAAACGGGTATTCCACCTTGCCCAAGGGTGTCCCGTAGACTAACATAGAATAGGAGGCATCTTACATCTCCATTGATAGGGGATACCCCTACCCGACTAACTGGCTCTGTACAGAAATAACATAAAATATATCTTACCTTGTAAATGAGGGAAAACGTGAGCTGTAAATTGTTCACTGGTTTGTTCTGCAAATACCAGACTCTGTAAGTGAGCTATCAGCAATCCCTGAAGACTGAAACAATCCAGATGTTGATATTTACATGCAATAATATTACTGCAACAAGTGGACACTAATTTTCGGACCAACTAAATGTCAAAAATTGTCACAATTAAATAATGCTTGGTTTCATGGTGGTAGAAAACTAGAATTTTCTGGCTAGAGAGTTCTACATGAGAACACTCGGATGTAAGGCGAGAGGTTGACCCAGGAAGAGATGGCTAGATGGAGTCAAAGAGACATTGGATTATTCAAATATAAAAAACAGAAAATGACATCTAACTTCTCTCTGTGATGCTTCACAGCAAAATCTGTAGGAGAAAAGAAGAAGAGAACTAGAAACGTATATACCAGCCCTTTTTTAAACCATGTACTCTCACATGTTCAGGGCAATGTATAAGAGGCCCTGTAGGTGAGATGCATTCATGAAAGGTACCAATGCATACTATAGGCATCAGGTTTTCAGCTTTTCTTTCACTGGCAGTGAATCAGGTAGTACAGGGACTTTGACATAATTTGTGCCTGCAGCCTAGCAGAGAACAGTAGCCATGCCTTTGACTCTAACCTCATGCTTGATATTGTGACTGCATAAGCTCCATTCTGTTCCCCAAAAGTTCTGCCCTGCCCTCTGTCTAAAATCCCCCCACCCTGAGCATTTCCTACACAGCAGTGACCCGTCAGTGTAAGAAATGGTATTGTAATCACTGCATAATCTAACAACAAAATTTCAGTCTCAGTTCAGCTTCTGCATCACTCTTTGTACTCCCCACTCAAAGTAATGATATCATTATCATGGTGTACCAAAATGTGGTCCACTCTAAACACCATTCATCGCTCCTGCATAATCACTTGCCCAGTTGCAGACCCCGCCTTTACATTCCATGAAATCTTTATATTTAGTTGATGCCTTTCATGTTATCCAAACTGTTATTGAGAGGTTGGTTTTTAACCACTGGTACAGGACATTTCAGTTTAATAATTCCCTGCCACACTGAGCAAAGGGTTTGTAATCAGCTGTAGGAGATTTGGAAGCAGCCAGTTCTGAGTTCTGGTATGAGACCTCGAAGAAGACAAATAGTAAACTATTTACACAGACAATAATAATCATAATAACTGAGTACTATTTTGAGGACTTAACTAAAACTACATTTTTTCCCCACATAAATGACTAAATGATACTGAGTTGCTCCTTGAGAAATCCACACTAGTCCAGACTGTTCAAATGATGAGCCATTTTTTCAACGGCCAGAACTTGATAACTGAACTGGATTTCAGGGCAGTTCTACAATCAGGACAACAGATTGGTGAAGAAGAGATGGAACGAGTGCATCACCTTGAGGGTGAATATGTAGAGAAGGACTACAGTTTGCACCAAGATTCAGGTACAACCTTGACATATTAACACTAAAGTGTAGAACTTTCCAACCATCTCTTGTATTTATTTGTTTTAAGATGACCACTTTTCTTCTTCTTCTGTCCTTTATGGGGGGGGGGGGGGGGGGCTGCGTGGTTTCGAGGGGGCTGCGTGGTCTCGAGGTATGGTGTCCGCCTCGAGTGCTGGAGGTCCCGGGTCCAAGCCCCGGTGGGGACCAGGATTTTTTTCACGTGGACTTCTAGTAATAAAATTCCCCCTGGTCTCTGGGTAGTGAGATCGGACGCCCGTGTGTATTGTTGCGCACATAAAAAAATCTCTTGGCAGTTGGAAATCGAAAAAGAGTGGCCTAAAGGCGCTGCCCGGGCAAAATTTCGAGTTAAAAACCTACCCAATGTATTTCAGGATCCTCGCCGGTGCTACGGAGTTCGTGCACTGAGCTGAGTTTCTCCAAACTCAGGTTTGAGTTAGGAGGAAAACGGAGCACTTATGGGTTACACCTGTGTGCCGTGATGTTGATCCATCGACTAAACTAAACTAAACTGTCCTTTATCCCCCACTGGGGCATAAGCCCTGAACCAAACGATGCCACGCCGTCCTATCTTTTGCTGTCTGCAGCTCCCACCAGTATTATTAATCTCTGTAATTCTCTCCTCCATGTGTTTTGAAGTATCCTGCTATTTTGTTTGCCTTGTGGGTTTCAGACAAGAGAATGTCTATAGTCTGTTTACTTTTGTCTGCCCCAATATAAAATTCCATATCTCAGTAACCAACTGAGGGAAAATGATGAGATTTAGCATATAACCTTATCATTATGTCGACCCAACAAAAAAAATTTTGTTCTGGAGATTGTACAGCAGATTTCAAAGTTTGTTTATATGCGGTATATAATTCACGGGACAGAGATGAAGTCCATGTTATTAAATGTATTACCTCTTCACACTGAAACATTAGCGCTGAATAGTTAATTTTCTCGTGGGACATAGGATTGGTCTTATGATAAGTGCCTCACGCAGAGCTTTGTGTCGTCATCCGAACTGGCAGAAAATTACTGTAAAACAAGTTTGTTAGCGAGAAATCACTAGTTTTTCACCAAAACATCAAAGAAATGTCGCCGCTTTCTGCCTTAATGCAATGTCGCCCCTTATAAGATTAACAGGGATGATCCATAGCAAAAGCAACGCTCGTTAATAAAAATTAACAATAGAAAAGTCTCACCTCAAATATGGAATTCGACACAAAAGAACTGACGGCAGTCGTGCTAACAGTTTAGGCATTTATTAATGCACTGCAGAATCACATGGGATCAACTAATTTAAAGATATAAACTGTCGCGTTTATTTATCCATCTTAGAATCAGCTCCCGATTCCACTCTGTTAACCTTGACGCTCAGTCTTTTCCAATTCATCATTAAGTCGTCCTTTTCCGAAAAATAGTCTAGGTTGATCTTGGCCCGGTCCTTTTCATTGCATGAATTCTCATCAACAGATCATTCCTCTCCTTTCGCTGTTCACTTGCCGAATCTTCGCAACCATTGCTTCGTCCAGATCTTATTCCATACGGAGCTCTCAGAAAAACACAAGCGCCTTGGTGTCGTGGTCCCAGAGCATCTCCCGTTGTTGTCCTATGACGTTTTTACGTTCCCATTGGTTTCTCCTTTTGTTTGTCCACTTTAGTGTCCATCTGGGAAAACCCCTTTTTCCTTTTGGTGGCGCGTGCCGTCATGGCACTTTCCATGCTTTTTAAAGTTGCTTTTGGACCTATCAAAGACATATTCCTTGGGTGGGGGTAAATATAAGACGGCAGGAAAAATTTCATAACGATGCAACAGACAGTTTTCAAAATAATTGATCGTGAATGAAGAAAAGAAAATCCTAACCTGCACAGTTCGCGGCGACTGCACTAGCCAGGCGGCCTTAATTCCTCAGGCTCAAAAACCCCTCTGCTATACACCGCAAGGTACTATATTGGCAGTAAATGACAGAATGAAGGCATTCATTTCTGGATAGACTATAGTTACACTGTCCTCAAGTTTCCTCAGTATGTGTCCTATCCAATACCAGTGTCTTTTCCTCATCTATTGGTTCACCGACATTTGTTTAGTTCTTTCCACAAGCTCTACATCTGTGATTCTTTCATACCATTTTATTCCCACTATTCTGCAAAGTTACCAATTAGTTCATGTTTGTAATGTACTTGTAATTCTTTTAGTTGTTCTCCATGTTTCTGACCCGGAGAGTAGTACCAATTTAACATTAGAGTTAAACATTCTAAGTTTAGTGCTAAGTTTAACTTCCTTTGACGCCCACAATTTTCCAGCACTGAATGCTGCCTTTTGTGTTCTTATTTTAATATCTCGGTCTGTTTCCCCATTTTTATCTACACTGCTTCCCAAACAGGTGTATGATTCCACCTTTTGAAGTAAGGTTTCACCAAGGGAGTCGTGGGTTGTTATTTGCTTGATTTAACATGTCTTTCCTCTATGAATTTTTAGACCTAATTGTTGTGACCTCTCATCAAGTATGATTAGCTAATCCTGCATGTGATTACATGTGTGTGACAGGTGTGCAATGTTGTCGGCAAAGTCCAAATCATCAAGCTGCTTAAGCTGACTGCATAAGCCAGCTTAATGCTTTACATATGAAATGTGACAGATACAAACAGCAAATACCTCTATCTCCAGCTCTAAAGCTGGTCAACAGAAAAATCACCTAACAGACAAAGCTAGCAAATGGAGACATCCTTAAGCCAATAACAATATGAAAAGCACATAAGTCTTAGTATATTAACAACATGCACATACTTGTTTCCTACAAGCTGCCCATTCCAATACTGGATGCTGGTTATGGGACTTCCACCATAGTTAAGTACATCCTGAACATGGGAGTCTGTACGTCTGATATCAAATTCTCGGACGAGACCTCTCTCCATACCTGCATAAAACAAGCTGGTGTTTTGTGTGTTCCAAGCGCAGCACCATACCCCACTGTTGACAGTATATCTGAAAGTACAGCACAACAGCATATCAACTGTGATTATTTATAAAAAAAATATTTGCTACGTTTATATTTTAGAGGAAGCTGATTGGATTTGATTCAAAGACCATCTTTATAATACTCTGAAACTATGCTTTAGTTCTCTGACGTGCTTCTTCAGATCACATTCACCAAGACGTCAGTTCTGTGACTAGAACTGCAGAACTGAGGAGGATACCAATGTGTGAATAGAATCCACAAAAACTACAGCCATGGGTTCAATCCACATCAGGGAGGATTTGAATTTTACAAATTATGTGGTCCTTCAGATCAACCCAGCTTTAAATGAGCACCAGGAAATTTGTGAAGCAAAGGCGCTCAGCGTAATCCTGATCACATCAACCACTCTCAGTGCTGATTGGTCTATGAAAATATGGGGCCAGCCCTAAATGTCCAATATGGTTTAAGGCATGTAAAAAAGACCTTGACTTTTTGTTTTTTACTTGCAAACACTACAAATATTCTGCTGTGGGTCAGTCTTTTCATTCTCATGCTTCGCCAGGAGAATGACCATATATCGTTCACAGCAAAATTTAACAAATATTTTCAAGGCATTTTCAAGGTATTCTCATGATAACATTGACATTTTTACAGGAATACATTTGATCTGATGCAGGTGCAGTCACACATGTGCGCCTGTGTGTATATAAACATACACAAAAACACTCTAGACGCTAATACTCATTTTTCAACAAATAAAACTTATTACTTATTATGTTCTGCAGATTTCTCCAAGGGCTCCATAAATATGTATGAATACATTTCCTCCCAAAGTGACTGACTATCTCATATCAGAAGTGGTAAGTAAGTAAAAGGCCTATTTTCACATCATCATCATGTGCCCTGCCGGTAAGCGGGGGTGGTCATGTTTTGCCATCTCAGGCGATCACCAGAGTTGTGGATCAGCTCAGTGTTCTTTTCTCGACCATACAACATGGCCAAGACAACCAGGTATTTACTTCTCTGCCCTCCCCTTGTTCTCTTCCCTTCGATCTTGCCAGTTGTCACCAAATTCTCCAGGTTCTATATAGCACTTGCAAACATCTCACTGCAATTTATACCCTTTTATTGGTATGTTTTTAAGTTTGCAATCCGCTTTTACCATGACGATACTCTTTATTTATCGCAACATGCATCTTCCGTCAGACGTTACGACTGTTCTAAAGACAGCTGTACCAATTCACCTATTTGAGATTTTTCTCATTTATTTGGATGTTACATTTTAGTCATTTTCTTCTTGGAGATGACAATAATTTGTTTTGTAACAATTTTATTCTAATTATAGTGGCTACCTGTGTCGACCGCTCTCCAGCTCAATCCACCACATGCTGCCATGGATTCAGGTTACCCTGGTTGGTGATGGTGGTGAGTGGAGGGGAGGTACTTTAATGAGTACCCCACATGCCCTAGGGTGTCACATATACTAGTGGAAGAAAGCTGGTGCATTACTTTTCCTTTCATAGGATATATCTCAACCCCACATGCCCTAGGGTGTCACATATACTAGTGGAAGAAAGCTGGTGCATTACTTTTCCTTTCATAGGATATATCTCAACCCCACATGCCCTAGGGTGTCACATATACTAGTGGAAGAAAGCTGGTGCATTACTTTTCCTTTCATAGGATATATCTCAACCCCACCATGCCCTAGGGTGTCACATATACTAGTGGAAGAAAGCTGGTGCATTACTTTTCCTTTCATAGGATATATCTCAACCCCACCATGCCCTAGGGTGTCACATATACTAGTGGAAGAAAGCTGGTGCATTACTTTTCCTTTCATAGGATATATCTCAACCCCACATGCCCTAGGGTGTCACATATACTAGTGGAAGAAAGCTGGTGCATTACTTTTCCTTTCATAGGATATATCTCAACCCCACATGCCCTAGGGTGTCACATATACTAGTGGAAGAAAGCTAGTGCATTACTTTTCCTTTCATAGGATATATCTCAACCCCACCATGCCCTAGGGTGTCACATATACTAGTGGAAGAAAGCTGGTGCATTACTTTTCCTTTCATAGGATATATCTCAACCCCACATGCCCTAGGGTGTCACATATACTAGTGGAAGAAAGCTGGTGCATTACTTTTCCTTTCATAGGATATATCTCAACCCCACATGCCCTAGGGTGTCACATATACTAGTGGAAGAAAGCTAGTGCATTACTTTTCCTTTCATAGGATATATCTCAACCCCACATGCCCTAGGGTGTCACATATACTAGTGGAAGAAAGCTAGTGCATTACTTTTCCTTTCATAGGATATATCTCAACCCCACATGCCCTAGGGTGTCACATATACTAGTGGAAGAAAGCTGGTGCATTACTTTTCCTTTCATAGGATATATCTCAACCCCACATGCCCTAGGGTGTCACATATACTAGTGGAAGAAAGCTGGTGCATTACTTTTCCTTTCATAGGATATATCTCAACCCCACCATGCCCTAGGGTGTCACATATACTAGTGGAAGAAAGCTGGTGCATTACTTTTCCTTTCATAGGATATATCTCAACCCCACCATGCCCTAGGGTGTCACATATACTAGTGGAAGAAAGCTGGTGCATTACTTTTCCTTTCATAGGATATATCTCAACCCCACCATGCCCTAGGGTGTCACATATACTAGTGGAAGAAAGCTGGTGCATTACTTTTCCTTTCATAGGATATATCTCAACCCCTCATTCATTCATTCATTCAGTAGCATGTCCTTTGTAGAACCTTGCTACAATAACAACCTCCCGGAAAACTTCTCTATCATAAGCAAGATGTCCCGTGACCGATACATCCATCTGAAGATCATCCGCCACATCCTGCACCCATCTTCTCTTTGGCCTCCTCTTCCTGTCTTCCCAGGCCTATATCCTTAGATTATTGTTCTCTCCAAACTTTCGTGACTTTTCAAGTGACCAAAATATTTCAATTTTCTTTGTTTTATCATCTTTAGTAGCCAACCTTCTTCAATATTCAGCTCTTGTTGTATGGATGCATTTGTTCTTTTTTGTATCCAAGATATTCTTAGAGCCCGTCTATAACATTTATATTCAAAGGCAATTATGTGCAGTTCAGCTTGTTTAGTAAGTGTCTAAGTCTCACAGGCATATGTTGCCATGGGAAAGATGAACGCTATTAAAAATCTAATTTTTGTAGTTCTATCTATCCCACGCCACAATTTATTCAGTTGTTTTAGTGTTTGTAAAGCAATAGATATTCATCTTTTAATTTTTTTCATTGTGTCACCATTGTTGGTAATTAATGATCCAGGATATTCCAAATTTTCCACCACCTCCAATTTTTCCTCATGAACATATATTTCTTTCTCTATATTAGTTTTATCTGTATGCATTATCTTTGATTTTGCTATGTTAAGATATAAGTTGTGATTTTCAACCCCACTACCCAATACAAACGGATCCATCTAGCAAGAATTCAGTATTGAAGAAGATTGTTTACTAAAACAAACAAACAATGAGGAAAATGACATATTTTGGACATGTAAAAGATATAAAGTCGCGGTGAAGGAGATTCGTTAAGTCTGCTTACCCACGTTCGAAACACTGCTGTGCGCGATTTGGCAGCAGACCATGTTGCGCTGGGTTTTAATGAATTTGTATGGGAGCCGGTCGTTCAGAAAGCAATGGCAAACTACTGAACATAAACTTGCCAAGGTATCAACAACAGCAGTAAAATGCTGGTGTTTACAGCGATGTCCTGTAAAAAGGATATGCAAAAAAAAAAAAGATATACAAGTCTAGAAAAGATAATCATGAGAGAAGTGTACCAAGGAGGTCTATAAGAGGAAGACCATAACAAGATCATGTAGATAATTTACACATGACAATAACAGAGCCAAGACTGATCTGGCTGATGACAGAAAGACATTTCAACAGGCTGTTATGAAAGCACAGGACAGGCCACTGAATGATGATGATGATGATGAAAGTTTTCAGTCAACTCAATTTACATTTCGAGTTTGTTGAGAGTTCTTCATTTGTCATTTGTTTCTCCCATAATATTCACTAATTGCTCCTATACATCCACATTAATGCTTTCTTTAGACTTCTTGTAAGCAATGTTAGCAGAACAAGATGATAAAAATAAAAGTCTAAATAATGACATGAAAGTCAGCCAACATTGATCTTATCCATATTTCTACTCAACATGTGAAGTAACTTACATCTACATCACTAATGATCCTTCTCAGTAGTAAACACTTATCTAGCCCACATAATGGGGTAAAATGCAACAAGGAAAGAATTATCATAACACAAAAGTCTTCTGATGATAATCTAAATCATGTTTCTACACAACCTGTGAAGCAATTTACTTCTGTATAATATCACTAATGACATTTTTCAGCTGTAAATACTTATCTAATCTAAATAATAGTATTAAATGCATCAAAGAAAAAATGATCCTGGCGCAAGAGACTAATATGAATCTAAACCATACTACTACACAACTTGTGACGCAACTTACTTCTGGACAACAACTTTAGTGGTGACGCTGGTCAGCTGCAAACACTTGTCAAGCCCGCAGCTCAACAGCAAGCCATCAAAGGCATGTGGCCGGAAGCACATGTCTCTAATTGGAGCTGAATGAAGAGGCTGGTATGACAGCGGCCTGAAGTCCCTCGTAAGAATCTAACAGTTTAAAAATTAACAAACATATAAATTAACAGATGGTAAGATAATTTTATGCTCCACCACTTCTTGCATACTATAGAGACAAAATGCTTTGAAGATTTCACTAAAAGCTTTTGGAATTCACCACGACACTTGGGAGACTGCTGCCGTACATCATTACGCAGTCACTTGTGGAGCAAACAGGACTGCAAGAGCTGTGAGAAAAGACTGCACAAAAGCACCACAGCAGGAGATCCTCCTCCTGGAATGTCAAGCATTCTTTTCCCACATTGTCAAAGAACATTTCGAGCCAAAATAGGCCTTACCAGCCATCTTAGAACTCACAGCTGCAAAGTGTCAACCCCAGTGGATGAAATGAATGGTCATCATCATTCTTGATGGACAAACACCACCATAGTAGTTGCCAGTAGTAAGTAAGTAGGTAAAGAACCCCTTTCTGAGCCTTGAGATGTATTAGGTAAATGATACTAATCCTACATTTGTACAGACCAATCAGCATTCAATCGGTAATGTGGTCAATATCAACCTGCTGCTTTTAATTCCCAAAACATCTGGTACCCATTTAAGACTGGGTTGACCTGGAAATTTAGACCAATTTTTAAAGAATCCTCATCACGAGGGGGGGTTCAAAAACAATACCACCTGGCTGGCACAGGTAAGCATGCCACTATCTCTGCTCCCTATGTGTGTGTGGCCTATGATTAACACTACATTACAGCTTTAACGCAGATACATCAGGAGATTCAAACAATCGTAAATTTTGCACAAATAATATTTTCTAAAATGGAAAGCAAAGAAAGCCACATTGAGAACTCAAACTTAAAAAATGCACTATTATGGCACCTGCATAAGTTTTTGATGTAGTCAAAAGTGCTATCTGATGTGGGTTTATGCAGTTTCTGAGGGAGCAAAGAATAGTAACACTAACCAACCATGCATGTCGTAAGTGGCGACTAAGGAGGGTTGGCATAAGACACTTTACCTCAACCCACGGAGAACTTCAGCTGCAAAATCCAACAGTCTATAAAAGGCTTGACTTGAGTTGGTTGAGGGCCTAAGCTTCAACAGAAGATAAAAGGCAGATGAAGAAGAAACCAGAATGTACCCACCCGGTTCTTTTTCCTCCTCTAGCTCAACATAACTTCACCAGTTGTAGGCGCAGAGGTAGCTGATTGGCTTCATTCTCACAAACTAACAAAACTGATTAATTAGCTCTAAAAATGCAATGAGGGAGTAGTATTTATATTTCTAACATTACCATTTCTAGATCTGCCTCTTGTATGAAGCCAGCAGCTTTTCGCAAGCATTTAATCGTGCATATGATACAGTTGTCCAACCAACTTAATACTATTATAACCCATCGTGGAGGTCAGCATGGCTGAATGGATAAGAGCTCCCATTCTTAAACAACCGGTGTGCTGATGTCGAGGTAGTGGGTTCAAACCCTACACCGGTCAGTTGGAATCAAATGTTGACTTCTCGTCCTTGACTTGGGGACATAAATTATAAATACCTCTGAAGTTGGAGTTTGGTCGCCTGATGGCGAGGGATGGTGGTAACATGGACAGCAAATCCACATGCAAAAACCAGTCCAGTGCACAAGAAGTAGTCGCTTAAGTTCAAAGCATGCGAACACAATAGCAAAAACAAACAAAACCAACACACACAAAAACCCATCTTCATGCTTGGAGAGCACATATTCTTGGCTTCATAAGTCAATCACATCTTCATGCTTGGAGTGCACATATTCTTGGCTTCATAAGTCAATCACATCTTCATGCTTGGAGTGCACATATTCTTGGCTTCATACGTCAATCACATCTTCATGCTTACATATACTTGGCTTCATACGTCAATCACATCTTCAAGCTTGGAGTGCACATATTCTTGGCTTCATACGTCAATCACATCTTCATGCTTGGAGTGCACATATTCTTGGCTTCATACGCCAATCACATCTTCATGCTTGGAGTGCACATATTCTTGGCTTCATACGTCAATCACATCTTCATGCTTACATATACTTGGCTTCATACGTCAATCACATCTTCATGCTTGGAGTGCACATATACTTGGCTTCATACATCAATCACATCTTCATGCTTGGAGTGCACATATCCTTGGCTTCATACATCAATCACATCTTCATGCTTGGAGTGCACATATCCTTGGCTTCATACATCAATCACATCTTCATGCTTGGAGTGCACATATTCTTGGCTTCATACGTCAATCACATCTTCATGCTTGGAGTGCACATATTCTTGGCTTCATTCGTCAATCACAGCGGGAATGAATTATTTTGAGATGATGCATCAAAGTCTCGAAATCCAGTCCACGCAGAACCAATTGGAACAGTTTTAGGTAATTTTATGTTTATACAATAAAATAAAAACTAAACTGTACAAACAGAAGAAACCTACAGCAGGGGAAGTTTAATGTGCTTAAACTTTCTCATCTAACCACTACATTGTAGGTTCATTTGGATGGTCAATTGGATTTAAATGTTGACTTATCCTTGACTTAGAGATTGATTGATTGATTGATTTAGGAACCGACATCACAGCATTCGGGACATTCCCATAAGCGTTTCGTCCCCATCCTCAGCAGCCAGCGAAGAGTTCCAACACTAATAGTTCCAGTAGCAATCTGATTATATGACTTAGAGATGTAAATTACAAGAACCTCAGAAGTTGGAGATGGTTTCGCCTGATGACGAAGGACACTGGTAATAGGAAGAATTATCCCCATGGAAACATCAGTCCTGTTTACTCACTAGTAGTAAAGGTATGTGTGTGGTCTACGCTTGAGTTCAAAGTATGCCACATTTTTACAGACCAAACAGCATTCAATGGGTGATTTGTCAATATAACACCTGCTGCTTTTAATTCCCAAAACAACTGGTACCCATGAGAAACAGATGGAATGAAGCCAACATTACATCAGGTGATATGATTGTTTGATGCTCCCTCTTAGCATCACTAAACAGTAAGGTGTCTCAAACCATGATAACACTAGAGCAGCAAATAAGCAACTAAGAAAAAAAAACTGAACAATGGAAACACGTACCTTAATCCCAAAACCTCGAAACAAAGCGTTCGATGATTTCTGTGAGGCAACCAGCAAGCCTAGTTCGTTGCAACGATCAAACACTCGACAGTTTCCTTCCTGCCAATCACATAGACAATTCAAACTATCAACATCATGAACTGACAGCAACAAATTTGACAGAAAAATCACAGAAAAATTTGAACGTTTTAACCCCTGTGCCACATGACGAATCATTATAACCTCATTGCTATATTTCGAGTTTTCTAATGGTCTACATTATAAACACAACTTTGTAGTAGTATATAAGCCAAAAGGGGTTGTGGTAGTGCCATGGCTAGCAGCACTCATCTGCCTGTCCAGTGGCCATGTGCTTCAATCCATATAAAGGCAGATTTTTTTAACTGACCTGGGCTCCCAGGTTGACCTAGCCTGAAATGAGTACTAGAAAATGTCCTTGGAAGTAAAGATAACTGGCATGATAGTGATCGCATTACACATTGAGTGCTGGCTGGTCTAATACAATATTAGCCTAACAAAGTATACTCAATATGACTTGGATTAGATGTTATAGTGTCCGCCTCAGAAGGTACCGGGTTTAATCTCTGTATAGGGCTGGGAATTTTTCCTAAAACCATTGGTGTCTAATGATATCACATGGTCCCCCTGATCTCTTGGGTAGTGAGATCAGATACCTAGCCTTTTCGGATAAAGGCAAAAAAACAGGAAATCCTGTGTGCATGTTAAAAATCCCATGGCAGTTGGAAATCACAAAGAGTAAGCTGTACAGCCACTGCCCTGGCAAAGTTGTTAGAACAATTACATCTGTCCGTGGGTAAATGAAGCCCATTACAAATGCATGCTGAAGATAGACAAATTGAACTCTGAGGTGTACAACTAGGTGTGACGCACTTCTCTTGAAAAAGAAACACAGACAAAAAGATAAACTATAAACTACATTTTTACTCAACTGATCATTTACTGCTGATTTACTTCCTATTGCAGACACCATACTCTTCTGTTTCAATAAAGATTGTTACAAAGACACCATACTATTGTTTCAATGCACATTGTTACAAAAACACCATACGCTTCTGTTTCAATACAGATTCGTACGGGAGTCTCCGTTGCGAAGTGCTCAAGCCGTCTGACTTGGGCTACAAAGGTTGTGGGTTTGATTCCGGGATGCATCCTTTGGTTAACGAATGCATTTTTTTCGGAGACTCAGGGGTCATCGCTGGAGCTACGAAGTTTGTGCTTTGTGCGATGCTTTTGGCAGTACGCTGCAGAAAGAGACTGAGATATATGGGATAAAAACCAGGTGCAATGAAGTCAACCCCGTCGACTTTTAAGTGACAGATTTGTTTGTTCAAAGACACTATACTCTTCTGTTTCAATATGCATTGTTACAAAGACCATAATCAAACCATACCTGAGAAATTGTCACCCTCTGGAATAGATGAAAACGTTTGTTGTTCACAGAATGACTGCTAGAAATGCTGGTCAATGGAGTAGGCTGAACAGCAACCTGCGACCGAACACACCTGGAACAATAAATCTATTCTTTATACAATAGTTTAAAAGTTATGTAATAAACTCTATGGACCACTGTGTGAACTAAAAAAAAAACAGTTAAATTCATACAAGAGACAACATTGCAGTTATAGACATATTTCAAGCGAACGAAAGAAGAAGAAGAAAAGCTATGTAGACTGTGGCAATTAACAATTATAAGAGTATAGTCCTTTATTTAGCAAACAAAGGTAAAGAAACAGAGATAGGAGAGAGAGAGCGAGAGGAAACAAGACAGAAAGGGACACACAAAGTGAGAAGGTGGTGAAACAGTGGGTATATAGAAAGGTAGTCCCATAGCAAATACTGCTTCTAGGGTGTGAAGTGTCAGGCTTTCACATATCCTAGGTCATAACATATGAGGTGGGATGGTCAGTTCCCTTCGTCTTCCCAGAAAATTGTACCCACATTTATTAAGCTAGATCAACCAGAAAGCCGCAATGGTCAGAAAAATATAATCCAGCCTCTGCATGGGATTGAACCAGGACCGTTGTTTTCCAGGTGAGTGCACTATCCACTATGCCACCATGATTCTTGTGTGTATGTACTTATGCCAAATGATCTTACAGACCATTTCTCCATCATGTTAACCATTTGTAGCACTACAGACAACAGTACAGACTGTTAGATCCAGGTTCTATCCCATATGGCTGTCTTCTTTCCAGAGAATGGCCTGCCAAAAGCATCTAACAGAGCACAAACTGCCATATCTATGAAAGAATTGCACTTTTGAATAAGACAGCCCAAAAAAGAACCCACAACTTTCGCAGCGCCTGATCACTTTGCCATAAAGATCACTAAAGACATAAGCACACAAGCCGGCCATAAAAAAACAAAGAAAATAACACATGTATGTGTGAATAATTCAAAAACCTTTTAAGCATAAACTGTTTACCCACCCTCCATTATCTGACAGCTGGACTTTCAGTTGGTTGATTTCAGCCTTGAGAGCATCTATATCACTTGCTTGCATTTCCAACTTTTTCCTAGCCGTGGCTTCTTTCTGTTCTATGTTTCTCTTGGACGCCCTTTCCTCTTCCAGAAGCCTCAAAGCCCTGTCTCTCTGTGATGTATCTTCTGCCTGTTGTGGTTTGACAGAATACATTTAGAAAGTGCCATAAGATTACCAGACACAGTAAAATATACGCACATACATCTAGTATACCTTAGCGCAGACAGTTTACAATGAACCATTTATCATTTTGAAAGAACCCATTTACACACTTGACGGGATTATTGGGCAGATGGTGCTAGGCTTGTATGTTTATAAACCCACTGGCACTTCAGGTGTGATGTCATTATCATACCGGCCTTTTCACTTCCCAGGACATTCATGCCCATTTTAGGCTGGATTTACCTGGGAACCCAGGTCAATTTTACACGACCGTGATGGGGATTTGACCCCAAGACTACCAGGCTGGCAGATGAGCACCTAGTCACTATACTACCACAGCTCTACTATCAGGCTGAGTATTGTAGTTATACTTCAACATGACTGTGGATGGAAGCGATAGACATCCTGGAGCAGGACATGGTCACGAGAACGCCTTTACTCAGTACCAATTTCTTGGATGTCAAGAGACTATTTATCATGTCCAGCTATTTCAGAAACAATCAAGTATACACACATTCAACAAGTAAACCTTAGCTTAGGCAGTCTAGAATGTGCTATTGATCATAATTTTTTTTTCCATATCCTATTTACAGGACATCGCTATCAACACCAGCACTGCTGTTGTTGATGTCTTGGCAAATTTACGTTCAATAGTTTCCATTGCTTTCTGAACGACCGGCTCCCATACCAACACGTTATAACACAACGCGACACGGTCTGCTACCAAATTGGTCACAGCTGCGTTTTGAACGCCTGGTAAGCAGCTCACGAACAGCGTTCGCAAGCATTTGGCGACGGAGACCGGCATTGATCACCATATGCACACAAAATTCAAATCATGGAATCTATTAAAGGTATTACAACTATATTTACACAATTTTTTTATACAATGTAAAATTTATGTTAACATATAATATTCATGAATAAAAGCATAATATAGGTTGTTATATTATGCCACCATCAGGAAAATGAGCATCTCTTACAAATGTTGTTCCTGGTGACATATTGCTGGTATATAAATCTATGAATTGTGCTTGAATTCCAAAACAATCTTGATGTTCATGATATACATCCTTGAATTGTGCCTGAATTTCTAAATAAATCTTGACGATGATGACATATATCGTTGAATTGTGCCTGAATTCCCACACAGAAAAAGTCTAAACTAACTACACGCTGCACCTAAAGCATTAGTAAACTCAGACAAGCACACATACTGTGATTTTACGGACAAAGATGTGCCTCAGGTCACTTTTCTTGGCTGAAGCCTTGCACTGTGGACAACAATGTGCCTGCTCCACCCACTTGACAATGCAGCTGAAAATTGAAACACAATAAAATTAAAATCAACTTAGTAAAATTCTCAATAAATCATATTTTGTAATTTGGGGTTACAATGTAATGAATTACCAAATTGCCTCTTCTTCTGTATCCTAATTTTGCCATAGGCTGAGTCAAGCTGGAGCCATGGTAAATTTTAAATATCTGTCCTGTGGATTTGACAACTGAACTACCAGGCCAGCAGGTCAGCATCTACCGCAGTTCCCATGTGCATATGTACATATACCAAATGACATCATGAAGTGAAGTGAATTGCGTTGTACTGTTTCGTCAAACCTGTGGCCCAGTACATCCGGCGTCGACAAGCATTTTATGTTTGTGCTCCCAAGCCTTTGAATGTGTCCAGTCTATCTACAAGGTAGTAGATTTGTGTATCTCTTTGTCTGGTTTCTATCCCTTGACCTGTCTGACAAATGATTTTGAAGTTAAGTATTCTTGTTTTTTTTGGGGGTCTGTTCTGATGTTTTTTTAAAATCTTTTCTTGTTCATTGATAAATACTTTGGTCAAAATGTTCACCTGTATATGTATGTGTGTTTTTCCTTTTGTCAATCTTCCTATTCATATTTAGTATTTTATTTGGACTCCTGGATATCAGAGAAAAGGGGGTCAGGAGGGAAGAGGGACTGATCTATTCAGAAGTTCCTCAAAGTATTAAACCCGTCTGTTCATTTGATCTTTAATGTTGATGAGAACTTTCCTAATACTATTTTTGATAGATCTTCTTCGCTGATTATTTTTTCCTGCTATCCTTGTGGTGCTGTAAAGGTCTCTAATGTTTTCTTTTGCTGCCTCTCTTGCTGGGCCATCTTATTATTATCTTTTATCCACCCTACTGAATTTTCTAACTTCTGCTTATTTTTTATGGGCTCCAACTTTAGTATTTGTGGGGTGTTTTTGTCCCCATTTTCTCAAGGGTGTGTTCCAAATGCTTTTAATATGCTGTCAGTCATTTACTGACTGTTGCAGGAGTTGGTACTTGTTAAAGACTATGACCATAAATTGTTATTTTGTTTTTTGATTTCTGAGATATTTTATATTATATTGATTTTCATGTCTATAAGATGTTCTGTCTCTCTTGAATTTCAGCATAATTTTATTTATCAGCACATGATGATCCGAATACTGAAATGAATAATCAACATCACTGCACTTGGGATACTTTCACACATGCTTCATCTCCCTGTATAAAAGCCACTAAAGAGTGTGAAAGCCACTAAAGTTTCCATGCTGATTCCAGCAGCAACTTGATTAAAAAATCTGCCTAGCTTTTCCTCTACACTTTGAGTGCAGTTTAGACCCACTGCTCACTCCCTTCTGAGAGTCTTTCCAGATGTGGATACTTCATGTGTTCAAATTCACACTACATCCAATTCCAGAGAGCGTTCCATCTAGATTCCACCCAGATAGATACCTGCATGCCCTGAGCAGAAAATCCATGATATGCTCACAATTTCTGTCCGATGCTACCACTCCATCTGGATCATACCAGTTTCCATTTGCCGAAGCATACCCTGTGAGTCTATTATAAAGATATGTCTGGCTGTTCTGCCCTACAGCCATCAGAAGGCTGCAATTGCCAGTCTCATGCTAGATGTTGCAGGTAACAAATGTCGAACTCCCATTGTTAAAGTTTCTACGTCTTTGTAATAAAACTCTACCGACTATTTTACCTCTAACTTATCTAAATATACATCTGCACCTCTAAAAACTGTTATGTTGTGTAGAGATGATGTAAATAACTTGTTTATATAGATATGATCAATTTCATTTTCTGTTTTGTGGACTGATGATACCCATTTTGGTTTATATATTCTTTATGTGGGGAAAACACTTTCTCCTATGACATACTGTGCAAAATATGGGAAATAATTATCCATTTTGTCCATTACCCCAAGTCCATGTTTTCCCATGATTTTTTCACAACCCATATTATCTGAACCTATCTTGGCATTCAGATCACCCATCAACATTCGTGTATAGCCATTTCTTTAGTTACCTTTAGCTCTGAATGGTCATGTAAAATCCTTCTTCGCTGATTCATCCTTACCATTTACACAGGCTTTCATTTACATTTTACTTTCTTTCTTGTGGTTCTAAATGCTGTTATTGCTTTAGATCTCATTGTTTCACACTCTCTAAGTGCTTTCTTGGCTCTTTAGACAGCATTGGGGCCACTTCTTCACAGTGAAGGGCATTTTCTTCTGTATGGCCTGAGAACAGCCCTGTTTCACTTGAGTGTAGAAGCATTCTGCCTTGCTCCCTTCCATCTGGTTTTGCACAATCCCAAAATGCTAAACCATGGTTTTCTCCACATTGCATCATTCTTCTCAGAAAAGAGTCTCCTTTCATTTTGGCTGAGTAACTCTTCTTTAGACTTGTTCATGGCTGGTTGGATCTCTACTGTTCACAGATGTATATAGCCCATTTTAATAACTACAATCCAAGGTGGTATCAAATGTTACTGAATAGACCAATTCGTGTGGTAAGTGTTTGTCCACAATGGATGCAAGTAAGCACATGGTCATTTCCACCATCATGCACCATCTAGCATCTCATACGCTCGACGTGTGACCTATCTGCAATCATTTACTCCTTTGTCTTTATTCCATTCCTGATCTTCTCCCTTCATACAAAGCTGTCAGCAGCTACTTGCTCCCAAAGTAAAATATAAATGCCTGTATCATTCATGTCCCGCGCATATATATATATATAGGATGTGCAATGGACCAGGCAGACATTCTTCGTGCCCTCAGGGAGGCAAGATAAGTAAATTACTCAAAGGATCGATGTAATTCTGTAACTCTGATATGACTGCTAGAACATCAAGTCAAACAGTGTCAAGCTAGACCAGAGTGCCATGTGGGAGATCAGAGAATAGTCCATCAATGCAGAACTGGAGCCATTAGATACTGAGGAGAGGAGTTGCGCAAATATTATAATTTAATGTGCAATGAGGATGATCTGTTGATAAATTACATATAGTTTTAACCATTTGTTTTATGTATTCATGTATTTGTTTTAGGTATTCATGTATTTTGTTTTACACCTTATATTTTATATTAGACATGTTCATGTCGTTCTTGATTCTTGACAAAGGTTGATGTAACCGAAACGTCAAACATGTGTGCAGTGATGTAAAGTATTATTACTTTTCTTCATCATATAATTTTTGTTGTATTTTTTAAATATTATATTTCTATTTCATTCACAAGTGATATGAATTATTTATGTGACCTGTAAATTCTGTTCACCTGGCCTGGGGTCTTTGCAATCTTTGAGATTATGTTTATTATTTCTTTGCAGGATTCTAAGATACTTTTTTCTTTCATTTTATATTAACATACAGATTATATTAACACAAATATTACACTAACACAAAGATTACATTAACAAAGACTATGATAACATAAAGATTACGTAACACAAAGATTACATTACATAAAGGTTACGTTAACACAAAGATTACATTAACAAAGACTTTGATAAGAAAAAGATTACGTACACAAAGATTACATAACACAAAGATACCTGAGCCCAAACAGATGGCCACATTTCAAGCATGCCACACGATGCTCACCACCAGTGGACCAAGCCTCTAAGCAAATAGAACAGTTCTAAAAATAGAAGCATTGTTTCAAATGAAAATTAATGGAGTAGCAGTCATTTTATCACAGAGAGTAATTTACAATGGAACCCTATAGCAAAGTGGTCAAGATGTCTGCCTCTGAAGTTCGCAAGTTTGTTTTATGGACTGTGTCATTCAGATCATGATGGCAACTTGTTCAGAGATAATGGTAGCCATGGAGTTTATGCCTTGTGTGATGTTCTCTGCAGGTGGCTTGCCAGACTGCAGAGATCAATCCAGATGGGGGTCACACCTGGTGTAATTGAGTCAATCCTCTCACTTTTAATCATGTACATTCTTTAACTATTCATTTTGTCACTTATACCAACAGGCTGACGCCAGTTCTGGCCACCAGGAGCCACCCCTGAAATAAAACTCTGGGGCACAAAGCAGGATCTGTAGATTTTATCCAGAAAATAGAGTTTACTCTGATGCTAGAAGCAACTAGAATACTATTTAGTTACAAGGTAAAAATGAATATGTAGCATTTATTTTTGTTGCGTTCATTCGCTTTAAACTTAAGCATAGTTCATACATGTGCTACTAGTATTAGCCGTGGCTAAGGTCTTGCGAATGCGGTTTGTGAGCCCATATACCCAGGTTCGAAACACAGCGGTGCTGGTTTTTCGAAAAAGGTATAGATGCCGGTCGTTCAGAAAGCAATAGCAAACTACTGAACGTAAAATTTGCCCATGATTCATGAACAGCAAAAATGCTGGGGTTGACTGCTATGTCCTGTGAAGGACATGCAACTAAATATATAGTAGTACATTAAAACATTTTAAAATTGCTGTCTTCACATTTAAAAAAGATATACAAAAGAAGAACCTAAATGTCATGAAAACAAAGGCAAAATAAGTGCAGGGCTCTTAGAGAAGCTGGAAGTGAGCAAAGTGCTGAGTGAAGGCATAAAGAACAAGAGAGAAGCAAATAATTTGATCACATATACAGACATACCATTATGAGAACCATACATGGAGGAAATAGTTAAAGACAGGCAAACAAGAGGCAGGCAATAATACAAGAGGGAAGATAGAAATGAATGAACACCAGTATGTTGGAATGTATCAAGAGAGTGAAAAACAGAAAGTCTTTGGGTTACACAGCAGTTTCACTGCGGAGACGGCACTTATCTATTTACAAATGTTTTGTTTATAATAATACTCTGTGGAGCAAGCAACGCAAGAGACTTCAAATCATCAGAAGTGGTCCCTCTTCCATAAATATTCGACCTTTTAATCTACCCATCAGCGCTCGAATGCATTTGCTGCAGGTCAGTATGGTCGAATGAGTAAGAACGCATGGTCTTAAACATTCATAGTGCTGATGCTGAGGTAAGTGGTTCCAGCCCTACGCCGGATAGCTGGACTAAAATGTTGACCTGTCGTCCTTGACTTGGGGACGTAATTTACAAGTACCTCTGAAGTCAGAGTGGGCTCACCTAATGGCGAGGGACACTGTTAACAGGGAAAGCTAATCCACACGCAAAATTCAATCTATCACTACTATAAATTGTGTGTATGAACTACGCTTGAGTTCAAAGCGTGCGCCAAAGAAAATGCCTTTGCTGCAAAGTTACCGTCTACGGACTCTTGTGCATAGCTAGAGGAGTTGCATTTCTGCATACATCGAGGACGCTAGCTCATTGTATTGGTGGGCTGGGTCCATAAAAAATCCCTGTTGTACTCCTATTTTTATTTCATCTTCATATGTTGCTCCTATTAAGTTAACTATTTTTTGGGATCCTGTAATGTCACATCAGTATCCACATGGATTCCCTAACAATTCTGTCAAAGGCCTTTTTATAATCCACAAATCCATATAAAGTGGCGCATGCAGTTTCATATTTTAACCTATTATTATGCGTAATGTGACTATCTGGTTCATACAGGATCTGTTTGGTCGGAAGCCTGCCTGTTCATCCCTTAGTTGTTTGTCAATAACGTCTCTTAATCTCTCCAGAATTCATTCATTCATTCAGTAGCATGTCCTTTACAGAACCTCGCTCCCATAACAACCTTCCGGAAAACTTCTTGATCACAAGCAAGATGTCCTGTGTCCAATACACCCATCTGGAGATCATCCACCACATCCTGCACCAATCTTCTCTTTGGCCTTCCTCTTCCTCTCTTCCCAGGCATATACCCCCCCATTATTGTTCTTTCTAAACTTTCATGACATTTCAATTTTCTTTGTTTTATCGTCTTTAATAGCCAACCCTCTTCAATATTTAGCTCTTGAAGTATGGATGCATTTGTTCTTTTCTTTACCCAAGATATTCTTAGAACCTGTCTATAACATTTGTATTCAAAGGCATTTATACGCTGTTCAGCTTGTTCAGTAAATGTCCAGGTCTCACAGGCATGTTTCAATGGGAAAGATGCATGCTCTTAAAAATCTAATTTTTTTAGTTCTATCTGTCTCACTCCATAATTTATTCAGCTGTTTTTGTCTTTGAAGAGCAATTGATAGTCGTCTTTTAATTTCTTTGTGTCACCATTGTTGGTAATCAATGACCCAAGATATTAAAAATTTTCCACCACCTCCAATCTTTCCTCATTAACATATATTTCTGTCTCCATAGTAGTTTTATCTGTATGCATTATCTTTGTTTTCACTATGTTAAGATATAAGTTGTGATTTTCACTATTTCTTTGGGTTGAGGATATTAAGTTTTCTATACCATTCTGTGATGTGGATAGCAATACTGTATCATCAGCATATCGAACCTCTCGTATTTCATGATCACTGATATTTAGGGCTTCATATTACTCCTTGGTTATATCATCTCTGACATTTCTCATTATATTTTCAGCGTACAGGTTAAACAAATAGGGTGACAGCACACAGCCCTGACGGACTCCTTGCTTGATGTCAAAGCAATCTGATGTCTCGCCATCTATTCTAACCGCTGCTTGTTGGTCTAGATAGAGCATTTTTATGAGTTGTACTACATGATTTCCCAAAGTTTCTGATGTTGTTCACAGTCAAATCCCTTTGAATAATCCACAAAACATGAGAATAGGTTTACATTGAATTCTCTGTACTTCTCTATTATTAAACACATGTTGAGTATGTGATCTCTTGTTCCTCTTCCTTGTCTAAATCCAGTTTGAATCACGTTAATTTCTTCTTCCATTTTCTTACAGTCTTCCCATTATGATTTTTAGTAGAATTTTACTTGCATGACTGATCAGGGCAACAGTTCTATAGATGGTGCATAATTTCAGGTTGCCTTTTTATTTGGTATTGGAATGAAGATCTTTTGGCCATATACCATATCTTTTTACATAATGCGAGATAGATTTGTATGCTTTCTTCCCGTCCCGCTTTAATTAGTTCAGCTGATATCTCATCTGACAACATCAGAGACATTCTACAACCACACGGAAATGACACCATCCAGTGCCGCCCACTGGGCGCTGGAACGCAAATTATTCCTCCCCACGACGCTTGACGGCAGAAGTGGAAGATGATGATGATATCTCATCACATCCTGGTGATTTACCATTCTTCAGGTTCTTTATTGCCCATGCAATCTCATCTAATGAGGGTTGAGGGTCTGTCTCTGCTGTCATTGGTTCACGTATATCATTCATATCCTCACAGTCATTCATATCATACATTCCACTGCAGTATTCCTGCCATCTTTCTAGAATTTGTCTAGATTCTGTTAAGGTATTTCCCAACTTGTCACAGATAACATTTGAGGTTGAACATTTCTTGTCAATAACTTAATTTCTTTGAACATTTCGTACTCTCCAAAATAATTCTGCTTAATATTTTCCCAGGTACCGACAACAGCATTATTCCTTTGTAATTGTAATACTTCAGCAGGTTCTGCTTTCTTAGGCAACTTCACATGTGCTTTTAGATGGTGTTCACCTGTTCCGGTGCACCTTGTTTCGCACAATCCCTAGATGCTAATATTATATTTCATTTCTGCTGGCACCATCAGATTCATACATAGTTTTCACACTCCAGGTGCCAATTCTGTAGATATTTCTAGATGAAAGAAATTTAATCAGTGCTACAACTCCTTGCGGCTTTCTCCAAGAGGTTCCTTTCCTCTTGGTTGGCTGTGTAATTCCTTTTTCTTGACGTGTTCATGATTGGTCGGATTTTGTGGCTGAATTCTTCTACATGATGGGGTAGCCAGCCCTGAGCACAACCCTTCCTTAGTCACCTCTAACAACATGCCTGATAGGGTATAGTGTGACTTCTTCTTCTTCTGTGTTCGTCCGGCATGTTGTTTCAGACGTAATTGCCTTGTGCCTGTTTGCAACAGAGCTGCGATATTTGCATCTTTTGGCTGACACATTCGACTTCTTCAGGCATTTGTTGACCGGGTTAACCTTCCCGGGTCAGTGTTACTATTCTTTACTTCCCTTGCATGTCCCAATAACATAGAGGTGGAACCTTCCTTATGTTCTTTTACAACATGTGTAGGTTGCAGTGTTAATATTTTTTGCTTCTCCTTACAGTCCTGTTAACACAGGTGGAGCCTCCTTTGTCTCTTACTATATGCAGAGTAGGCTAGTGTTCCTATCCTTTGCTTCCCCTTAGGGTCCCGGCAACACATGGTGGAATAGTATATAGACTATGTTGTTTAAGTAGTTGCATGGACTTAGCTAGTTACTGTCAATATTTATTTAAATCGGGGCTGAGTGATCTCGAGGTATGGTGTCCGCCTCAAGTGCTGGAGGTCCCGGGTTCAAGCCCCAGTGAGGGTCGGGATTTCTTTCACATAGACTTCTAGTAACAAAATTTCCCCTGGTCTCTGGGTAGTGAGATAAGACGCCCGTGTATTCATGCGCACGTAAAAACAAATCCCTTGGCATTTGGAAATCGAAAAAGAGTAGACTAACAGTGCTGCCTGGGTTTAAATTTTGAGTTTAAAATCTACCCAAAGTATTTCAGCATCCACGCCGGAGCTACGGAGTTCATGCACTGAGCTGAGATTCTCTGGACTCAGGCTTGAGTTAGGAGTAGAACGGAGCACTTATGGGTTACACCTGTGTGATGTGATGTTGATTCGTCAAATAAACTAAACTATTTATTTAAATGCATTTCTTTCATCTTTAATGCCTGGTCTGCAGCAATATGGCTTCAACAAGGAACACAGTAGTTCCTAGATTTAAACTACAAACATTTTATAATAGACGTTTCCATATAGTTTCCTGGTACTTACATCTTCCTCTTTGTCTTCATCATCACCTCTGCTGTTCTCAATCATTGCTTTAGATTTCTTATTGACATCACAACTGTCCTCCTCACTTCGCCTCCTTTTCACCTGCCTAAGTGATGGCTTTAAATACAGTGAGATGGAAAAAATTTCAATAATTATAAATAAAGCATTAAATGGGACAAACAAGCACAAAATGAAGAATGTTAATTTTAAAAAAAAACAGCAACTGCTTAAGTGTTTGACATAAAACAGCAAATTGTTTGAAGTGATTTTTAAAAGTTAAGCAGTGAGACATTTTTTGAATTGTTTTCATGCTTAATTTTGAAAATCAGGTCAGAGATTCTGGTTAATGTATTTATTACTCATAACAGTTCATGTTTTCAAAATATTGGACACCACGGTTACTATTTTTATTTGCATGAACTGA
The DNA here is from genome assembly GCA_963921405.1 of Cepaea hortensis. Lineage (NCBI taxonomy): Eukaryota > Metazoa > Mollusca > Gastropoda > Stylommatophora > Helicidae > Cepaea > Cepaea hortensis. The sequence goes on along the minus strand of OY992876.1, from coordinate 177,133,969 downwards.
AAAAAAAAATCATTCTTGACTTCTTCATATGCTAAGTATTCATGCCTTCTATATAAACAATATGATCTCCCTCAGGATTGCTAACATGAGGACAGTTAGTTAGTTAGTTAGTCGACAGATCATCCTCATTGCACATCGAACCATTCAGTCCATAAGTGCTCGGATCCCCTCCTCAGCAAATCCTGCAACGTGTAGCGGCTAACGACGCCAGTTCTGTGTTGGTTTATAAATCTTCTTTTGCTTCCTGCGTAGTGTTCTTGTTTGGCCACCCCTCTTTTAATTTGCTGCTCTCGCAGTCTGGCCATTGTTGTAGATTCACAGTCATCACTTGGTTCTCGCAAAAGTCTTACTTCTCGTAGAGCATTCAGAATGTCGGCCTGGTCCATGGCGCGTCCGCCCTCCACAGTAGCCTCACCTGCAAGCTTGTCAGCCCGCTCATTTCCTTGTACTCCCGCATGCCCTGGCACGAAGATGAAACTAATCTTTGCCAGTCGAGACCGCTCCAAAGGCAGCAACCATTCTCTTCGGATCGACCCCTCCTCTATCCTCTTGATCATGTTCATTGAGTCGCTAAGGAAACAAGCCCTAGTGAATGTCTGTGTCTCGAGCCATGTTATTGCTTTACTTACTGCCATGACTTCCATGGTCAGGCTACTTCTGGTTTCAGTGAAAGCACCAGTCCTCCTTCACAATTCTCCCTCCGGCCCGAGATGTAAAGGCCCATGAGCTTCTCACATGTCGGACGACCGACCCATCTGTGTAGATGACCGCGTCACCGTCTAGCGAATTCTCGAAAATCAACGCTTGTACTTCAGCCTCAACAGCAGCCGGATTTTCATGTCTGAATTTTCTATCTAGTTGGACGCAAACTGAAAAGGATGTGCAGACGACTGTTGGCACTTGCACCAACTCCTCGCCAGGTTCTAAGTCCTCAAGTGAACACACCTGTTGAAGAATGTCTTCGGCTTGACCCATCCACGACCGTCCTCTTTTTAACCTGCTGCCCTTCACCTTCCTAATTTCACTATGCAGTGGATGTTGTGTGTTTGCGTTAATTCTGAGGTAGGCGCGTGCCCTGCAACCTTGTATTCTCTCTTCAATGGTTGGAAAACCAAGAAGGTAGCGCATCGCCCTGCATGCTGTATCTCTTGTACATCCAAGAATAATGCGCATAGCTTCATTCTGTATCCTTTCCATCCTTTCTATCTGCTTATGGCTGAGAGTCAGGATTGCCATTGCATACTCCAAAATGGACATGACCAACCCCTCGTACAGAAGACATAGATGGCGCTGCTCAGTTTGCTGCCGCCATCACCCGCATCGCTGCCAAACCCCGCTTGGCCTTTGTTATCACCTGGTCTATGTGCACATTATAAGCAAGGCTTCGATCAAACCGTATCCCCAGGTAATTCATTGCCTGCGTTCTTTCCACCGTCTCTGAACACAGCATTACAGTTGGTGTTGGAGTGTTGACAATATGATTATTCAACGAGAACCAAGTCACTGTTGCCTTTGTTGGGTTGACCATTGCCCCAGCTTCATCACACCAAGTACTTATGCGATTGAGTTCGGTTTGTAGTTCCACAGCAACCTCCTCTCTATCCTTCCCCTGACGATACACTAAAACATCATCGGCATATGACAATGTCCTGCCAGGTCCAGTGATCTGCTCACTGGTGATTCTCACTGTGTAGGCGTTGAACAGTACCGGAGATAATGGTGATCCCTGTGGTAGGCCAGGATATATTGTTGTTGGTTCCGAAGTCCAACTGCCACATCTAAAAACTACTTTCCGTTGGAAGAGGGCTGCAGCGATCCAACTAAGGAGGAATGGACTTACGTTTAGTGTAACAGTAATAGAGTACTGGGGTATTATTAGGATCTAGTGGGAAACAGATACAGCACGATTGAGCATTGAGAGTGAAAGGATGGGAGATGCTCAATCGTGACGTTTTGGGTTGGCAAGGGAGTTAACATCAAGCCTTTGACTAGAGAGGAGCCATGTTGTCACCATCAAGTGAATAAACAGTATTTCATAAAACTAACACGTCTTGTGAGTTCCTGCACTGTTGCAGGGACTCGAAATGTTGCCCAGACCAGGATTAACAACAACTTCAATTTGTCGCGGCACATAGCGGAGGTACTGGGCCACTATATTCGATACCGCCAATACTTCATACTGCGCTTGTTGGGAAAATGCGGTGCCCTTGACACTGGCACGTTATAAAACCTCTACTGAACAGATTCCAAGAAGTTTCTACAAGAATCTGTATGCGGTTGTGAAGCCCGCTTTGCAAGTTCAGTTCCACTGTCTTTATGCGGTTGTGAAGCCCGCTTCGCTGAGTCAGCTCTAGATCGTTTTCGAGCTTTACTGGTGTGTGAAGGCCGCTATCACTGTCAAGTCCTCGCCGGGCACTGTGGCATTGTTGTTCGAGCGGTTTGCTGACGAGATTGATTTTGGCGGACGACATGGGGATACCTACTTCTGATCGTACCTCCCACTGTTGCAGGGACTTCAAGGTTGAATCGTTGTCACACAGCCTGCTCGTTACCACGGCTGTTGTCTGAACTTTATCATTTTAAAGGGGCTACCCTGGCCGTTGCATGAACCTTGCCATTTTCAAGGGACTTGCCTCCAATTTAAGTTCAAGGTTTCATCTGAAGTCAGAACTCGTTCAAGGTCAGATCATCACTGGCCGTTGGCTGATATTAATCCATTTTTGGGCCTCGTCATTCCTATGACCCAAACACACCTAATCCATTTTTGGGCCTCGTCACTCCTATGACCCAAACACACCTAATCCATTTTTGGGCCTCGTAATTCCTACGACCCATTTAACGGTGAATTACCCACTCGAGAATCAAGGAAGGGACCCAACCAGGGGTTGAAGATTTGTCTGGCAGCCCATGAGATGTGACCCGACCAGGGGTTGAAGATTGTCTGGCAGCCCACGAGAAGGACGAAATTACCTGAGGGAAGAGAAGGGATATCTGAACTCCGCCACCTGAATTCCGAGACTAAATTTCAGTTGATGCGGGCTCTTGTTGGTTGAACTGGATCCGTCAGCGAGTAAAAGAAGGTAACTGCTTAATTAAGGAGATAGAGTCAGAGTGATGTTCCGAATTTCTTAATTAGAGCGGAGTACAGGACATTATTGTGGTTTAAGAAGCAAATATCTACAAGGAGTGCATTATTTAAATTTAGAAGTAAATTTGTGTGATACTTAGACCCAGAAAATAACTGCGCATTGCTATATAATAAGTGAGTGCATTATTTAAATTTAGAAGTAAATTTGTGTGATACTTAGACCCAGAAAATAACTGCGCATTGCTATGATAAGTGAGTGCATTGCTTAAATTGAGAAGTTAAAATTGTGTCTATAATAAGTAAGTGTATTCTTTAAATTTAGAGGTTGAAATTGTGTGTTTCTTTGCTTGCCTTGTTTCAGTATTATTTCAGCATGGCGGAACAGGACACCTTAGCACAGGTTTAGCAGAGCAGATTCATCAAGACACAAGTGAGAATTATTTCGGCTGAGATAGCATAAAGAGTAAAAATGTACTTGAACAGAGACTTAGGACACGTGACTGCATGGTTAGGAGAATTAAAGGTGGCAGTCAGCGAGGTAGAATGTTTTGTACACTGGTTACAGAGCAATGTAAGAGGTAATGAGATAAAAGGGAACAACAGAGTAGGAGGGAATAACAAGAGACAACCAGTGCTTAATGAAGACAGAAGACGATATGGGTCTATGTGTGCGGCTGGTTATGACGAACCAAGTCCAAATGCTTATAGGGTAAGAGACAGTAAGAAGAACAGACATAATAGTGAAAGGTCAAACTGGTATAGTACTGGGCGTGAGAGAAATTTTGCAAAGAAATCGTGGGACTGGCCCTCTCATAGTGAAACCGCCAGAAAAAGACGTAACGACTGGTTTGAAAAGAGACAGAGACAGTATTTGAAGTCAGGGTCAAAGAACAAAGTAGAAAACGTAAATGAAAATTCAACTATTCCCAAGGTGATTGCAAATATGACTGTTAAACAGGAAAAGAAGACGACGGTGTTAGTAAGGAAAATAAACCGAGAGACACAGACGCAGACAAATAATACAGTAGAAAGTAGTACGCAGACTCAGGTACAACCAGTCAGCAAGATAACAAAGGGAACTCAAACTGACTTCATAGAGAATCAGTCAAAACCAACTCAATTGACTAAGAGAGACAAGGTTGAAGTTGGGAAAGATGGACAGACGAGGACCAAGAACGAAAGAAAGATAAAGAGGAGAAGTATTGAAGAAAGAAATAGTATGGTTATAAATAGAGGTAGTGCCATGTCAAGCTCTTCAGCTATAGACAGGAAACTAATTCCCAAATGGTGTAGGAATATTAGCTGCCAGAGTGCAGGTTACGGAGAAGATATTCCTACAGCCGAATATTATAGTGATGCTGAAACGGATATTATTACTGAGGATTCGGAGAATGAGAGTGCTGCACTACGAGCAGATCCTGAATCGAGGCGTGATGTTCCCTCATATGGAGTAGTTGCTGGTGGACAGACGGACAGAGCTTTGGTTAGTGACTATGTAGATACTGGATTATATGACAATAAAGTAAGAAAGACTAAGGGACGAAGACCGAGAAAGAGAAAGAAAGCCAGACGTTTTAAAGATGACTATGGAAATAGGGCCGACGTGTTTGCAGTAAACTATAATGAGTCTGATGAAGGAACTATTATTAGTGTGTCATCTGAAGACGAGATGGGGAAGTACAAACGTTACATAAGGTTGACAGGAAACAGTGAGCAGACCGACGACAGAAATAAAGGAAATAGAAATAACTCATTTAAGAAAAAGAATAGTGGTAGACAGTTAGCGGGAATTTACTCAACGACAGAAAGTGACTTAAGGAAAATAGAAGACCTTATGACCTTAAGACCTGAGTACTTTAACAGGTTGACAACAGATAGTGAAGATGACATTATAAGCGAAAGACGGGTGAATGTATTGAAAGACAGTGAAGTGTTTAATTTGGACACACTATATAACGCTTAAAATTCCTTGGGTGAAGAAGAAAAATGAAATAGTTTTGGCTTAGGAGAAGAACTCTAAAATAGACAGATGAAATTTTTGGGGTAGAATGGTACAAGGTAGGTGATAGTGGTGCTGAGGATAAGGAAGTACGGCAAATGATATTCCACGTGGATTACGTAATACAGGATATCATATCTTCTGTTTGGTTAAAATGTAGGGAGAGTACATTAAATAAAATAGGGTGGATTCAGCACTTAGTAGAGAGAATTAGTAGAGGGTGAGAGATAAATTAAGTATGAATGTTCTTATTAGAAGTGGTTTGACTCAGAGCTATGACGGGATGTCCGAGATAGTTTTGCTTGTTGGTTGGAGAAGAAAGAATAGTATTGTTGACAGGTGAACCGAGAGTGTCTGGTGAGGAGATATGGACCGAGGTGGTACTGAGTATCCTGTGTGTGTGTAAAATAGCCAGTTGAACGTGAGAATAAAAGTAATAGACTGTAGAAGTGGATGCTTGAAAAATACGAGTCACGTCGTGCTTCCGGAGAAAGAAGAAAGTTGTTATGTGTGGAGAAGTATAGAATGATTACGAGATTAGTGACATGTTGGAATGAAGTTTGTTTTGAAGAGATAGTAGATAGTGCTGTGAAAGCAATATAAGTTGCGAGATGTCATGTATAGGGTCTGACCTTCGTATAGGAGTAGAGATATAAGAAAACAGTGAATTGAGAAAGTCCTCTGGTTATGCGTTGTTCATACGTGAATATAACTGTAGTCAGACAGGTGTTCGGCGTAATGAAGGAAGTAGGAGAGAGGTGTGATGAAGTCGCCTAAGTGAAATACGTAGATAGAATGTAAGAGTGGCATTAATATGTCTTGTGTCAATGTGTGTAGAGGAGATCAGTACGTGTAGATATGTGGTGAATGATTGCTGGAATGTTGAGGTGGCATCTAAAGTATTTTGTTGTAATAATAGTATGGAGACGTTAGGTTGTCGCGATGCGAGAGTAGGCGTGAGATGAGAGCGAGGCTGTGTGTCATTGTCCGTGTGAATATGAGAAGAGCGGTTGATAAGTGACATTGATAAATCGTGGTGGAACATAGAGCATGCGAAAATCGAGAGATAGAAAGAAAATTGTAATGTCTTTTCTGGAATATCTGAACTTGGAAGGAAATTATAGAAGTTATATGCTGAATTAACATTATGAATGTTTAGTATTCTTGACAGGAAAATGGCGAAGCAAGAGTGCCTAAGACTGAGAAACGAGGAAAGAGAGGTCTGCTGTTGGTTATAAGTGGCGTAGGTTACAGTTCTGAAAGAGTTCCGAGAAATAACAAGAAGAATGAAAGATGCGGAGGTAAACATGGTTAGTTAAATGAGTCTTGGAGAACGTGTTCCGAAGAGGGTGACTGGTTTGATTGTCGTCACGATGCAAGAATGATAGGTGAGGCTTGAGGATAGCTTAAAGTAGTGCTGGTGAGACGTTGAAAGTATTGAAGCAGGAGGATGAAATATTAATTGCGTCGGGTAGACGAGAAATTTGGAAGTGGAATTGGTGGCTTTGGTGAGAGGTCTATAATAAATAGACAAGTTCTTTTGATAGGAGTAGCATGGTGAAGATACTGTAGTTAACAGTAATGATTAAGAAGTGGTAGTGATGTTTTGTATAAAGCCAAGGGAAACAATAGCTGTGCCGAGTCACAGGTTGTTAATAAGTGGATGATGGCTGGTACATTGAGTTGACATTGAAATAGTCGCCACATTAGGAATGGATTGAAGGAGTCAACCTGTAGTTTACAGTGATTGAATTCCAAATAATGTGATGTGTAAGGAGTTAGTTTGACTTCCAGAAAATGGAACGGTCAGTTGTGGAGTGGTGTTTGTGGTTGAGGAGAACAAATATTGTTCTAAGATTAGTCTGTGGTTAACAGATATACATACGTAGCAGTGAGGTGTTTTGTTTTCTCGGTTATGGGAGGCCAAGGCTGATGGGCCACTATAGGTAGTAATTTGAAGGGAGTTAGAGAGAAGACAATTGTTTTATCTTGTTTTATGGACTCTAGTTTTTATGCCTCATATATAATATGTTTTTTTTGTTGCTCGATTTGGTCCTGTTATTATTTTAGAATAGGATTATTGTGTTTGTAGACTTTTGTGTGTAAACTATTGGTCCGTAAAAGAGACCAGTAGTATTAGGTAACAATAGATTAGGATGTATGTTGTATTATTTTAACCATCTTCATCACCATCACCTTTAATTGACATGAGGGGAAACATAAATGATGTTATAAAAATTTGGGGGGGTTTGATGTCCAGTTGTGATTTTATTTCGCTGTTTTGTGTGTTAAATAGTAGTTAAATAAGTTATGTTTAATTTACAGGGTTTTTGTCTAGAATAAAGACAATACATGGGCTTTATTTTAGTCCTTCGTTTAGAAAATAGTAATAAACTACTGGGGACTAGAAGAGAGACATTTATTTGGGATCCTTCGTTCAGAAAAGAGTTAATAAAACTACTGAGAGCTAATAAAGAGACACATTCTCTTTATGAAGAATAAGTTCATGGGTATTTTGTTGCTGTGATAATCAGCATAGTGAGGTTGAGATGGTTATGAAGTAGTGGAAATATATGGATGGTTATGGGAAAGTTTAGAGATACAATAAAGTCAGCATTAATTAAAAAAAAAATATAGGGATTAGAAGCCATATGGGAGAAGAAAAGATTAATATAGCAGTGGGGTAAATGAGGAGAAAGTTTTAAACATGGTTTACATGGGGTCAGAAGAACCATGATGTACACAGGATTGCGGGGTTATAGAAAAAGAAGAGGGCAACGGGTTACCCCAGACAAAAACATGAATTGGATCCATGTTTAACTAGACACTGTGGATAACAGTACAAGAATAAAGGGGTGTAAGTGTGTAGTCGAGACATAGTGACTTGGGGTGTTTGTAGGTCCGTAAGAAAGGGACTGAGATAAAGTTGATTGCAAGCAGTCACAGATATGAGTGGTTATTTTTGCTGCTGTGGGTTACGGCACGAATTATGAAGATGTTAGAGAGGCATTGGCTTACATGGCTTGGGCAGGATGTAAATGTTTATCCCTTTGGGTGTATTAAGTTTCAGAGATAGAAGTGGGTTGCTAGAGTAGTCTATATAGTGGTCAGATTACGATGTTGTGAAGTTACGGGTGTCTGTAATAAATAGACATTTAAGGTTGCTGTAGATTACGGCATGAATTATGAGTTGAGAGGTGGAAGATTTTAGAGAGACATTGGGTTACATGGCCTGGGCAGGATGTAAATGTTTATAAGTGGGTCAGATTACAATGTTGTGTTTGATGGTTAATATTTAAGGGGAGATTTCAAGGTTACTAGGTTGCTGTTGATGACGGCATAAGTAGAGCATTTTAGTAGATATGCCCATAAGAAATGGACATTAAGAGAGAACCTGAGGTATTGGAGAAGATTAGTTATACGAGGATGAGGTTATGTGAGGTGTTCTTAAGATTTTTTAATTGTGTCTTCGGGATGTGTTTTGTAGTTTACATTACTATGTGAGGTTGAGGTAAGGTAGTGTCTGTTATATAGACACTTAGAAGTGAAGAATATTATTGGATGTGAATAATGTTTTTGATGCTGTAGATAGCAGCATAAACGTTTACCATAATGAGTGGTAAAGGGGCTGTGTGATTTAGGTGAGTGTGGTTTTAGACTTTATTACATAAAGTCTCAAATGACATAGGAGGGTAAAGGAGGATGGTTTGGTAAAGGGGGTGTGTGATTTTTTTGCTGAGAGTGGTCTTTGTGTGGAAGAGTTCTACTGCTTCTTTTAAATACCGGTGGCCACCGATTCTTTGTCTTCCTATCGTGTGAAAGTAATTTCAGGTTAGTTGAAAGTGGGGGATTAGTAGCGTTGGTGATAAAAATAAGGAGTTGGTGTTAGAGTTTGAAATTTACTTATGAAGAGGAAATGGAGTATTTAAGAAGACGTGTTATGATGTTATGATGTATTGTATATAGTTGAATTTGAAATATGTAAATATGTTATGTTTGGTTAAAGGACCAAGAACGAAGAAGAAGTGGGTTGGTGATATAGCTGGGGAAAGAGTTAAAGAAATAGAATGTTTAATTAAATTGGAGTTGGTTTGGGGAGGATTAGAAGAACTATGGAAGATTAGAGGAAAAAGAGGGAATAGAGTAAGGGGATTAGGAGTAAAGATTTTTCCTTTATAAGGAAAATTCTTTAATAAACATGGGGAGGTGTAACAGTAATAGAGTACTGGGGTATTATTAGGATCTAGTGGGAAACAGATACAGCACGATTGAGCATTGAGAGTGAAAGGATGGGAGATGCTCAATCGTGACGTTTTGGGTTGGCAAGGGAGTTAACATCAAGCCTTTGACTAGAGAGGAGCCATGTTGTCACCATCAAGTGAATAAACAGTATTTCATAAAACTAACACGTCTTGTGAGTTCCTGCTCTGTTACATTAGTTCGAGAAGCTGAAACATTAAAAGTCCAGTGGTACTCTGTTGTATGCGTCCTCAAGATCAATCGCTGCAGCAACGGTTTCAGTGCCTGAGTGGAAACCTTCATAGACATCCTGGGCAAAGACTGCTGCATTGGTCCAGGTTTCTCTCTTTGGACGGTACCCACCCAGGGTGGGTGGGAAAACACCTTGCCTCTCTAGTTGGCTTGATATTTTCCTGGCAATTACCTTCTCCAGCAGCTTGCCTATTGTATTCTGCATGGTTATAATTTGATATCCCTGAATTTTTGTGTGGTCTTTGTCAGGCTTTGGCAAGGGAATCAGATAGCTGTGTAACCATTCCTCCTTGATGCTAGCACTCCCTATACTGTTGTTGTACATGTCTGCTAGTTTCTCTAGCTCATTGTCGGTACACCTATTTATGTCGTCGTATCTTATACCATCAGGACCTGGAGCGCTGTTTTTTGATCGTCGAAGCACAGCCTTGATTTCTTTCACTGTCACTGTGTCTTCATCCGAAGTGTTCTGGGCCTTGCATCTGTCTGAAGTGACCTCCTTGGCCAGATTTCGGCTTCCCATGTCTGTCTGGTTGCTTTGCTCAAGGTAGCGTTCAAAGAGGGCTTTGCCCTTGTCCTCGTCAGTCCTCTGCCAGATGAGGTCAGCACCTTGGAAGTCAGAAATGCTCTTATTCTTGACTACACCACTCATGCTTTTATGTAGTCGCCAGAACAATTTAAGTGACTTGTCTGTGCTTACTCTTTGACACACCTCTGCCCATTTTTCGCTTTTAACAACCTTGACCAGTTTTTTGAAGTAGCTTACTTTTGTGTGCATCTCTCTTTCTAAGTGCAAGCAGGGACTAGGATGACCAGCTCTGTTCTTCTTGGCATTTTGCCATCTCCTTACAGCACTACGCTTATCCACCCAAGCCTTCTCCACCTCGAAACTCCACCGCGGTGGCTGCTCCCAGCTTTTTTTCCTGCCCTGAAACGTTCTGCGCTTGTCACGTCTTATTTTACTCACCACATCTTGCCCTGTACTGTCATACTGGAACGTCTTTACCTTTAGCTTGTGCTGCCTGGTTCTGCCTTTCTCCACCAATATGCTGCAAGGGTGGTGGTCGCTGCCATGGTGTCCTAGGACACCCCATCTACACACTGTAGTGAGTGAAGGTGAAACTAGCGCCAGATCAATAGCACTGTCCTCATCGCCCGGACGGCTTGCTGTCCTGGTGACACAGCCACTGTTGATACAAACCAGGTCGATGGTTTCCAGTGCAATCTCGAGCTCCTCCCCCTGTGTATTGGAGGAAGTGTTTCCCCATGATCTGCCTTTAGCGTTGAAGTCACCACAGAAAATAACATTTCTCTCGTGGCCTAATATGCCACTTAAGCACTGCCACTTCTGGGCGTCCACACTGGCATTGCGGGCATAAACATTAACCACCACGAATGGTATACTGGAATGAACTCTCAACGCCTGTATTTGTATATCGTCACTGTCCCAACTGGACACGTCTAGCTCTGACGCCACCATGCTGTCGCGAACGAGAATCGCCATTCCCAGATGTCGTCTGTTGTAGAAACATTTGAAGCCGGCAATTTGGAGTAGCTGATCGCCCAGTCTCGTCTCCTGGAGTGCTACAATGTCGTTCCTGTAAACTAGGGTTTCTAAAATAGAGCCCCGTTGTTTTACACTGGCACAGTTCCAATATAGAATACGGATATTCCTGAGTCCTAGTCGGTGACACTTGAGTCTAAAACGCCTCAAACCTCCACGCTTACCTTGCTTCTTTTTCCCTGCGCGGCTACCACGCCGCTTCGGTATGTTGACTGCTGACCGCACGAAGAAAACACGTTGTTCCGCCATGTTGAAAAAAACGTAAAAACAGACTGAGAACACCACACACGCTGCTGAAAATTAACTCAAGGATGGCTTCGCTCGATGCACGAACTCCGTAGCACCCGCGCAGATCTTGAGTAGAAACTCCTGGTTTTACATCCTGGCACACCAAGTACACGCAAGAGATGAATAAATCCATCCCCTACGCGAAAAAGTTAACGAACACAAAACAACACGACCGTCCGTCGCCATCTTCTGTAGCTTTTAACATGAGGACATGTCCACAACAGTACAACCATTTCAGTTCATAGACTACAATGGCTACGCTTACCATAACCACATGAGTAGAATCTTCTGATGTGTGTCCATACATACGCTACTACTTCTAGTGCACTGGTCTGATTTTTTGGGTGTGAATTAACCTTCCCTATTACCAATGTCCCTCGCCATCTGGTGAACCACTCTGATTTCAGAGGTACTTGTAATTTACGTTCCCAAGTCAAGGATAAGAAGTCAACACTTTAATCCAACTGACCGGTGTAGGGGTTAAACCTGTTATCTCAACATCAGCATACAGGGTGTTTAAGAACAAGTGCTGTTATACATTTGGTCATGCTGACTTCTAAGTATATTACAACCAAATATTCTGCCAGCAAACATTAGCTTTTCCTAACTCTTTAACCATGCCACTGGGACACAGATGATGTACCAATGTCAAGTGGGTCACTAAAAAAGCCATTTCTCCTCTCTATGGAGAATTATGGAATCAGACACTAGTCTGGCTTAGAAACTGAAAATTGACCATCATTTCTGCTGCAATAAAGAAAGTAAGGATCAACCATCACTTCTGCTGCAATAAAGAAAGTAAGATTCCATCTTCACTTCTGCTGTAACGAAGCCTGACAAGCAATACAAATGTGCATGTTGTGAAACTGCAAGAGCCACAGCAATACCATTTTGATGGCAGTCAGGAAAAGAAGAAATGCATCATCATCATGATTGATATGCTCTGAAGTGTACTGGACATATGGTGCTATTTTGACAGACCAAATGGCACTTGGAGATTGTGGTGAATATCACAACGACCGCCTTTAGTTCCCATTTTAGGCTGAGTCAAAATCTGAGCTACAATTAGTTTGTAAAAACTGCCTTGATGGGGATTCTCACAAACGACCACTAGGCCGACAGGCAAGCCACTGTGCTACTGTCTCTGTCTAATAAAAAGTTAAGTTAGTTGCATATCCTTTACAGGACATTGCAGTCAACCCCGACATTTTTTGACTGATTGTGATTTCTTGGCAAGTTTATGTTCAGTAGTTTGCCATTGCTTTCTGACCAATCAGCACTCATACCATCATGTGAAAACCCTGTCTGCACCCATACCATCATGTGAAAACCAACACAAGGCAATATGCTGCCAAATTGCCTGCAGCTGTGTTTCGAATGTGGTCTCCGATATTACATATTGTCTTCATAAGCCCTTCACCATATAGCCGGATAAAAAGTACACATGAAAATAGTTGTGCAGAAGCATCATAGGGAGAGTGGGAACCCTGGATTGTTCTACCCCTGGACAAGACATCTGAAGAAGACAATTGGTGTCTTTTATGGGATGATCCTTACCAAAGCGACTGACATCCAGTTAGTTATTTAGTCGAGGTTCCAACTTCACGGCAATGGGTCGTCCCCATTATGCTCCATTCCCGTGCCAGCGAGTATCACACAAAATGCTCCCCACTGTCCAATGTGAAAAGTGGAATAGACAGGAGTCTCGGCAATCCAACAAGCCCGCACAAGTACGCTGTGCATAATGCCGCCGTCAGAATGCCAACACAAAATTCATCTACACTCGCCAGAATTCATCGTCGATGGACTAAGGACTCAGCAGTCACCAGAAAGACCTCACTGACCCGGGTTTTCTCACATGGCTCGGTCTTTTACCGCAGGGCAACCCGCCGAAAGTGTCGCACAAAATACGAACTCTGCAGCTTCAGCGCCGACTCCCAGGAGTCTCACGAAAATGCACTCGCGAACCAAAAGGGCAAAAAATTAATTCGGCAACCGCCGGTAGCCATTGTTCTGAACATGCAGTTCACTGTACAGGACAGATATAAAAACATTCCACGCAAATTTCACAGCTCACGGTGTCGCCCACGCACTCACTCAGTAGCAGGGCGACGGAACCATGTACTACCAGTCCAACATGAGGAAAATTAGATTGTAATCCGTAGCCACAAGCATAAACATGCCACAGCCCCCAACGGATCAATGCCTAACCGTCATGCTGGCAACCAGACGCCAGTTAAGAACATCTAGTTAAGATCACCTAAACAAACATGCAAACAACAGTGTATTAAGCAACGACCTTTCCTTTAATTTTGGTAAAATGTCATACCTGATTTGTCTGTGCTGAAGTTGTTCCCATAACTGAAGACAGAGATGTCTGTATTTCCTGAAAAATGCTGTACGGGACAGGCGTACAGACTCTGTTGGAAGCTGTTTGGGTGAGACCTGCCAAGGAACTAAGTTCCCTAACTTTTGCTAGAAAATCTTCAAGGGTGGTCATATTTATATCCCTCAGTAACTGACCATCAGATTGTGATGAATTTGAAGAAACATTTTCTTGCAATCTTGAAACTAGTCCATTCTGTGCTTCTACTATATTTGCATCTAAACGGTCAGTTGCTAAGGTATCTTGGATATTCAAATGCTGTATTAATGAATTTTCAGTCCGTACAGCAGCTGAACTATTTCTTTCATTGTCAACATTCACAATCAACCCTGAGCCCACTGGACCTGCAGATGACTGTGCACCTGCAGTAGCTGAAGCAGATTCACCACTAGTGCCAACAGCATGTATACTCTGTCCTAAATCGAGAAGTTCATCTGAAAAACGCATCAACAATTCATCAAAAACATCTCGCTCAGAACGAAGCTGTGGACACCCAAGAGAAAACACTCTTTCTGCACTGAGACGCATTTTCAAAACGGAAACTAAATCAAGTAGTTCTCCTAGCTCTCTGTCTCTGAACAAATCATTGCCTGTCACAGCTGAGGAAAAATTGTATCTATACAAGTTGCCTGCATCATTTCTGAAGTCTTCTGGGTAGGATTTAACTTCTGCAAGAGTCAAAAGTCTTTTACCCTCCTGAACAAGTTCTCGGATGGTCCGTCTGTCAGCAGATAAACTATGGCTAAAGTGAAATGCATTGACATTAACATCTTCATTTTCAGATGAAGAACTTGATACCAGAACTATGTTCGTATCACTATCGCTGACGTTGCCTTGGTGAGCACCTCCAGGTGACAGTGACATGATTTATATAATAATCAAACCACTTATATTGTTATTGTTTTTGGTTCAGTGCAAGTACAGAATGCATCATACCCTTGAATGATCACTCAGCGGTCAACTTAAATAATAATAAGCTCGGCTGAGCTTGATGAACCTTAGGAAGGAGCATATTTTATTTATTTACTTTGTGCTTCTGAAGAGAAGTGGTACTGGTCTACTGTTCCACCCTCTGACGGTTCAAATAAGTCCAATTCAACAATTCAGAATGCTAATATAATTAGAAGCAGTGATGACTATATTGTTGTAACAAAACGTCTTTCTGCATTCACTGTTGGCACAGTGAAAAGCTCCATCAAACGAATGATGTAGAACACGCATGCGGCATAATAATTGTGGTTGTTGTTGTCAAACATTAAAACGGGGCCTCCAGCGAATAATTTGTAATTGTCAGCAAATTACTCCAGTAAAACCATTAATCATTATCTCTGGTCAACCGTTTATGTAATAACACTAAAAATTCATCTACAGAAGAGATTTACACAGGAGTTCGCGTGCACATCTAGAAAACATCACTGTTTATGTCTTGAGATCGATGATTGAGCAAACACTGACAACTTTGCTCGCAACCTTTTCCGCTGCTGTTCAAAACATCTTTGCCAGGTATGACATCCTTTCTACAAGTATCGCATTGAATACAAATAATAAATATACAGTTGGTGGAACATTTTCAAAGATAATATGTTCACTCGTTACAAATGCGTTCCTTATATTTAATTATAATTGATATTTCAAAATATACTTTTTGGAAATTACAATAGTTTCAGCTATGGCTAGCGGTGGATCATCCAAAATGGCATTTTAACAGGCGGGTTAAGTTAAATGCCGTATTGACTGAACATTTTATTTTAAAACGCGATTGTTCAGATCTGCATATAGTATATAGATGCTCGTCCATTAAGTAACGAGGAAACATGCAAATATACAGGCGTTTCATCACGACGAAAAATGCAAATATACAGACGTTTCATCACGACGAAAAATGCAAATATACACGTCGGAAACTTCTCTATTTCCGTCTTAGTCTCTCTCACGCAAAGTTAGATAGAAAATGTTAAAAGATGGAACCATTTTCTAGAAAACTGCTGAACTTGTGTTTTTGTAGAAAGCAAGGTTACAAACAGTTGTTACAGCTGTGTATTTGCTATGAATATTTGAAAGAAGTAAACAAAGACCAACATATCTGCATCATTGACTACCAAATCACAACTAGATGGAAAACTCTCATTATGTGCCTTGCTATATGACGCATGCGTTCCTGTCTCTTCACTGATCTTAGTCCTCGATGTTCTAGATCAATTCTATCAACGATATTCCTTCATGCCACCCAGTTACCCAATTACCCAGCATAATTTCTCTCGACCTGCCTCTGCCTTTTTTACCGCTGATCTTTCCAGTCGCCTCGATGTTCTCCAATGCTTCTCTTCTCATGATTTAACTAACTAACACCGTCTCCTTGTTAAAGTGCATACAACGCTCTGCTTTCGTTAGCCACCTCCAAGCAATCACTATCACATTAGTTACCCTGGCAGTCCAAGGTATTCGCAACATTCATCTCAGAAACCACGCGCGCGTTGCCTCCAGACTTTTCCTAATGTGTTCGTTTACATTCCAAAGATCACTGTTATACAAGAGGAGAGGTTCAATATAACTTATAACATTTCAGTACTACGTATTACAACGATACTTCCTATTGTCTGAAATGCAATAGACAATTGCTTTGACTATTGTGAACGGCAAATTAACTAACAACGAATGCCTGAAAGAGGCTAATGAAACTAGAACATTATAATTATATACAATAATAAAAAAGTGGTAAACAGCATTTTTTTGGGTCACGTGATGGGAAGGGAGGCATTAGAGAACATCGTGACAACTGGAAAGATCGAGGGGAAGAGAGGCAGACCAAAAGAAATGATGCTGGACGGATTGCGACGGTGACATGGAGGAATATCAAGAGCGGAGTTGATCCAAAAAACCAAAGACCGAGATCTATGGAGAGTCATGAACGCCTACGCCGGCCGGCATGGCACTTGATGATGATAATGATTGTGAAGGTAAACTCGGTCAGGCGTCCTCCATTTGATATTGTGTTTGCTCTCAAATAGTTGAATGCATTGACTTCGCTAAGCATTTTTCCTTCTTTGTAGTATCATTATTTATTTATTTATTTATTTATTTATTGTGTTATATTGTGTTATAGTTTTCACTGATATAATGATTGTTTCTTCTTCTTCTCCAGCGTTCCGAGCCATTGAGGTTCTTTGCTGCAGATGCAATCTGTCTCCATTCGTCTCTCTGGTTGACCTTCTCTTGCCAGTCGTTGATTCCAAGTGCTTGTAGGTCTGTATATATATTATCTTATATTATACTACTTTGTGTCATTTTATATCGGCTATAAATACTGCGTCATATGCATAAGACAGAGTGCATAATTTATAGCATGCAACTTGTATTTGACAACGCTTATTATTGTATTATTTTGCTCTAGAGAGAAAAGAGATCCGGTGACAAAACACATGCTTGACTTCTTTCTTGCAGTTTTCGGTACTTTTGCCTTAATTCACCCCAAACAAACGGAATCCCAGGGTATGACGTCACATCCAGGGGATCCCTGTGTTGCGCCGTAGCTCGGTGCGCAATTTTATCGGTGTGCAACAGTTGCTCTCGGCGACATCCCCCGCCCCAACTGTAACTGGCCAAATGAAATGCTTATCAACTCTTGAGACCAGGAGTATACGAAAAGAATGATGATGATCTGTCTGTACGGGAGACGCGAGGCCTTGCAGCCACGTGCACCTTGTCTCAGCGGGAGGATGTCCTGCCGACATACATGGTGAATGTTGTCGTCGTCGGCATCTCCATCTGTCCTGACGCTCAGTCACGATAGCACCATGATGACATGATTATGAGAACAGTGTCTAGCAGAATGTCAGATGCCATGATGCTGCTGCAGAAAAGACAACGCTACTCTGGCTTGTCGTGGACAGCTGCTGCTGCTGCTGCTGCCAGTTCCAAAAAACTCATGATGAGACATTCACACACACACACACACTCACACACACACACACACACACACACACACACCACTCACACAGAAACGGTTGCCAAAGCCCCCCCCCCCCCCCCAAAAAAAAAAAAAAAAAAAAAAACTGTGGGGCAATTGAAACGCACTGACACGAACTATACCCGAACACAGAGGAGATCACCGTCAGTGCTAAATATAGTTGGTGACCCTAAATATAGCTGGTGACCCTAAATATAGCTGGTGACCCTAAATATAGCTGGTGACCCTAAATATAGCTGGTGACGTTTGTTTGGGGTGAATTAAGGCAAAAGTACCCAGTTTTCTTCATAACTGTCCACGTTATGCCCCATTTAAATTGCTAACATGAGGTCAGCGCGGCCGAATGAACATAACAGCGTGCGCTCTTTAACTTCCGGTGTGCTGATGCACGCTGGACTAAAATGTTTCCTCCCCACTTCCACCCCGACTTGGGGAAGTAAATTACAAGCAGCTTAGATGTCGGAGTGGGTTCGCCTGATGGCGAGGGACATCATAGTAGGGAAAGCTAATGTGTGAATTGCGTTATTTGTTCCTTACTCTTTCCATACGAATCTTCACTAATTTCCATCTTTATTTTCCGTTTCGTTCTTCTCATTATAATTCCGAGTACCAATTTAGTGACAATATTTAGGCTGTTTATTGTGAGCAATTCTTCGCATTTAATTGCTCCTGGTTTCTTGGTTAAAATACAGGGCCTTTTACACTCACTGAGATGTATTGGGTGTGGGTGGTAGCCCCTTAATCTTATAGACCAGGGGTCACCAAACTACGGCCCGCGGCCCTCGACGTCATTTCATCCGGCCCGCGTCTTGCTTGATATAATGTATGCAACACAAGACGTTGTGATGCAACTTAAATGTAAATATTATGTTTATAATAATAGGAGATCTTCACACGCTATGTGTCTTAAATTTACTATTTTCAATTATAAATTATTGTATCTAGATTTTCTTGTTTGGTGTAATGTTTGCTTATTTCACGCCATTCCAAGTCCTTCCCGGCTCGTGGTAGCGCCTACGCTCTGACGTTACCATGGTTTTCATGGCAACACACACACACACACACACACGCGCGCGCGCGCGCGTGCACGCATCTTTACCTCCCCCAGATGCGTCCGGCTGTCAACACAGGTCCGGTGCTTCAGAAATATTTACTTCTGTTTGCCTGTCATCCATGTTATAGGTATGTAACAAGGATTTCTTTGACAGTGGTAGGTAAGTGAACTACAAGTGTGAATAAAGGCAATAAAATAGCAAACATAACATAAAAATACCATAGAAGCCTCGTGTTATTACGAAAATATCCCCAGCTCAGAAGAATTTCCCGGTCAAGGTGTTAATCGAGCTGGTCTCTCATTCATTCATTCATTCATTCATTCATTCATTCATTCAGTAGCATGTCCTTCGCAGAACCTTGCTCCCATAACAACCTTCTGGAAAACCTCTCGATAGCTGGTCTCTAGGCCAGTGTTTTTCAACCTTACTGCTGGAGCAGATCATTACGCAAATGTTTACGTTGCTCAAGGAACTATGTGCGATGATCCAAGTGTTTGTCCTAATTTATGTAATAAACCAGATGGGTAGAAATGTTGCATACAGGTGATGTTGGTCTGTTTCGGTGGAACCCCTGGCTGCAACTCGCGGAACCCCGGTTGAAAAACTCTGCTCTAGGCTGTTTATTTAGGCTGGTCCTATTTATATATTTTGCAAACCTTATTATGAGATATATTTTATTGCCAAAGGTACCTATAAACTTTATATGTACCTTTGGTGAGCCGTAGCTTCACCAGTGACTCCCAGTCCTCTGCTTTTCTTGTGTTTCAATAGGATTTTAATTATGTTTCTATTTCAAAGTCTTTTTTTTTTTCTTTTTTTTAGATCCCGTGTACTTCACCCTTCATTATGGTAACTAAGAAAAAAAAAAAACGTGGACGCCGAGTGTCGCGTTTTCAATGATTTATGGGGAGTATAGTACTTCATTGTGGAAACAAAGGACCAGAAAATCAGTTGCGTAATATGCAGCGAAAGTGTTGCCGTTTTGAAAGAGTACAATCTTCGGCGTCAATACGAAACAAAACATCTATCAACATATTCAATGTTTTCTGGAAAGTTACGCCCTCAGAAATATGAGTCCGTGAAACGTGGTTTAGAAACACAAAAACATCTCTTCACGAGAAAGTTTGCTGAAAATGAATCTGTCACTCGTACAAGTTACAAAATAGTGCATAAGATGGCAGAACGAGGAAAACTGTTTACTGATGGCAACTTCATCAAAGAGTGTATGATGGAAGCAGCAAATGACTTGTGTCCAGAGAAAGCCGATTTGTTTGGAACTATCAGCTTTTCGACAAGTTCACATGTGCGAAGATCAGAAGAATTTGGAGAGAACATAGTGCTACAAATACGTGAGAAAACTAGGAACTTGTGGTATTCTCTGGCGCTGGATGAGTCTACTGATCTCTCGAGTACATCACAATTTCTCGTGTTCATTCGCGGTGTCAATTTCGACTTTCAGATAACGGAAGAACTGGCACCCGTTTGCAGCATGCATGGAACACCAACTGGAAAAAAAAACATTTTCATGGAAATGAAAAAATGTTGCAAGACCTTCAGTGGAATCAGCTTCGAGGTGTTACAGTTGATGGAGGAAAAATATTGCTGGAGTGACGAAAGGTCTGATGGGGAAAAACATGGCTGGAGCGAGGAAAGGTCTGATGGGGCAGATCATGACTCAGTTGGAAGATTTGCAAATTTCGGGCGCTCTGTTCATACACTGCATCATATATCAGCAAGCGCGCTGTGGGAAAAACTTAGATATTTCTTGTGTACTGAAACCAGTCGTTTCTGCTGTGAACTTCATTCGGGAACATGCACTCAATCCCCGTCAGTTCCAGGCTTGTCTTGAAGAAATTGATTCTGAATTATGTGACTTGCCTTATCACACATCAGAGAGGTGGCGCAGCTGCGGTAAAGCCCTATTTCGATTTTACAAGCTCCGAAACGAAATAGATGTTTTCCTCACTGAAAAAGATAGAGCTGATCCAAAGCTGTCAGATCCTATCTGGCTGTCAAAGTTGTCGTTTTTATTCGACATCACATCCCACATGAATGAACTGATTTGAAACTTCGGAGAAATTATAACCTCTTCTGTGATCTCTACAGAATCATCAAAGGGTTTCAGAGAAAGCTGTCATTGTTTGAAGCACAACTGGAAGGAGAAAACGTTTCTCATTTTTACTGTTTCAAAGAGTTTTGCGCTACAATCGCCGAAGATGTCAACCTCGATGTTCCGGAAAAAAATTATTCGTGTCTTGAAGAAGCATTTTTTGGAGAGATTTTCAGACCTTGACAGAACTGAGAATGACATTCTTCTGTTCCAGAATCTGTAAACTTGATGGTGTGCCAGTTGAACCACAGTTGGAGTTCATTGATTTGCAAGCAAATGACTTGTTGAAAGAGCAGCACAGAGAAGGAAAACTTGTTGAATTTTACCGCTGCTTACCTGATGTTGGGTTTCCGAAACTGAAGAAATTTGTCGCTGGTATGGCATCAGTGTTTGGAACAACTTATGTCTGTGAGAAAACATTTTCAAACATGAAGTATGTGAAGTCAACACATCGAAAGAGATTGACTGATGAACATTTGAAATCAACTCTCTTGATTGGATGCAGCAATTCCAAGCCAAACATTGATGATATCTTGAAAGCGAAATATCGGTTTCACAAATCTCACTAAAATATTTTGCTACTTAGTTTGTGACATTCGGATATGTGTACACTAGGTCCGATGTAACTATCTTTTTGCTGACGTCGCCTTCTTTGATAGCTTGTTTTAGTAATTAAATATGTTGGTTGTCTTTGTTGTTTGTCCATTGCATGCCACTCACCCATGATTAACTTAGTTTTTTTTTATCTTTTTTCCCAGTGCTTTCGTTCTGGCTTGCAAATATTGTTAAAGTTAGTTACATATCCTTTACAGGACGTTTGCAGTCAACACCCGCATTTTTTGCTGTTGTTGATGTCTTGGCAAGTTTACGTTCAGTAGTTTGCCATTGTTTTCTGAGCGACCGGCACCCTTACCATAGCATAAAAAACCAGCGCAACGCGGTCTGCTGCCAAATCGCGCGCAGTTGTGTTTCGAACGCGGGTGTACGGGATTACGAACCGCGTCCGTAAGACCTTCGTCACGGGGACCGGCGCAAGTATTGTACATAATGAGTATGCGGTCCGCGCTCGTCATTGTGTCAGTTATCCGGCCCTTTTGGTGACCCCTGGTATAGGCGGGTCTTCTAAGTTCCATTCTTCTCTTAATTCTACTCTTTTTTCATCAGATAACAATATTAACTGTTCATTATATATCTTTATCTTAACATCTTGTTCCCGTTAATTCACATTTTTAAGCCTAACAAATTACTGATATGTCTATGCATATTTGAGTGTATCTTTAATAGAATTTAATTCAATTTTGTCGCACTTCTCATTTAATACATTTTATTTTGCTTTTTTGTTTTGCATTTATCTCTTTATGTCTTTGTTCCTGTTATTTGTTTTCCGTTGTTTATCAATTTTAAAATGTTTTCAGTCATCCATTTCTTTATAATATAACTTTTTGATATCTTTCTCGTTATGTGTTTGCTTATTTGATGGATTAAGTGTTTTCAGCATTTCTTGTTGTTCATTTGTGTTATTTTAAGTATAGTTTTGTATTTGTTTATCACAATCAATCTGTTGTGCTTAGTTGCAGTTGTCTACTTATACATGTGAATAGTTGGATTTATTTAGCAATGTTGCCATACAACTGTTGCCTGCCTTCCACCACTCGAACGTGGAACTGGGTGTTAAATCTCCGTTAAACATTAGTGTCTGTGTCAAATATGAGACCATTATGCTTTTTCTCATACTTTCCATCATGTAGGGGAGACTGGGGAGAAATGGACCAGCAATTTTGTAGTTTTCAATTTTTGCTCATCACCGGAACAGATTTTATCGAAACATAACAAAACCATGACTAAAATGTTGTACATTCATTTATTTTAAAAGGGGAAAACATTTAGCAATCTATTTCTATATGTTTCTTTACAAAATGCATTTCAAAAATGGTATATGAACATGGGGAGAAATTGACCACCATTGGGGTGAAATGGACCAGCACGTGGGGAGCAATGGACCATAGTGGGGAGAAATGGACCTTTTTTAAAAAGAAGCAGCAACAACTCATCCATATTGCTATAAGAAATAAATAATCATTAAAAGGATATTTGCAGTTTTTTTTAATTATTTTAAGCGACAGTAAAAAAGTTTAATATGATATATTAATCTAATATAAAGTTTTATCGAACATTTATGCCTGCAAGACTTTCTTTGAAGACATAGCCATCTTTGGTCCTAGAAGTGGTTCCAGTGATTGTAGATCTAGTAAGCTGTGCTTTAATACATGTAATTGAGACACTGGCGACATCTTCTACCTTAGGCTTAACAAATTTACCAGCAACCTTCTCACTCTTGCGCAAGAACTCTACCTCAACATCACCATCATCATCAATGTCTCCCCTTACAATTCCTACATAGTAAACACAAGTCTTCTTTGTTCCATATTCACATAGCACACACTGGCCTTCAAAAACCTCACGCACACCAGTCAAGCTAACCGTACACTCCTCATTTTCACCAAATGAAACATCAGAATCTGTGTCATCACAAAACGAAATGTCAGTTTCTGGATCTGAATCAACATCAAGTTCTTTCAGCAGCTGTCTCTTTGCCTTTTTGGGTGGAACATTTGCTGCCTTTTCTTTCATCACCGCTCTTTCCCTAATTCGATCCATTTCTGGCGTAGAAGTAGCCAGCATAGTTTTTCCTCTTTTCCTCATATTATTTGAATCTTTTCGCGGACCAGCTTTTGGTAGTCCTCTGAAAACATGAGGCGAAGTAAAGGAAGAAGTAGCTTTATGTTGAAGACTCCCTGATATTTCTTGCAAGTCATCTACAAGGTTCTCAACATTACACTCTTTCTGATTTTCATGAAATTCTTGTGCAGTTTGATCTGTGCTGGTACCACAATGTGGAGATGCTGATCCTGTCTGTTCATTGCTTTCTAAAGTGGCATTTTCACTGTCCTTGCTGATGGGCCTGTTCGTTATTTCTGAAGGCATAAAATCATCTTCTGTAAAAACATCTTCGTTAAAGGGCCAAATACCTGACACTGCAAAGCCTGATTGAATGTTAATGGGAGTTGCCGCTTTAAGAAAAGCGTGGCCTCCTAGATTTGCAACTTGATAGATTGTCAGTGGTGTCCCAACATTTTTCATCATTCATGAATCACACGCATTGTTGTAGACCGACTTCATGGGTCCAAAAACTGAACGGTCCAAGGGCTGAGTTTTAGATGAGGTGTGTGGTGGCAACGTGATCACATGAATGTTGTTTTTCTTGCACAGTTCAAATGATTCAAATGAAATGTGGGAATCGTGATTGTCCAAGATCAAAATCAAAGGGAAGTCTTTGGAAGGTCTTGAATGCTTAATGAAGTGATTTATAACTTTGACGAAATGATCACGGGTCATCCAACCTGATTCATTCACAAGGCCAAGGGAACCTTCAGGTGCTCCAGCAAGCATACAATTCTTTAAAATTTTTCTGGGAAACACAAAAACTGGAGGGATAATGTGACCCGCAGCTGACACAATGCAACAGATTGTGACCAGTTCTCCTCTTTCTTTGGATGTCACCTGGCCTATTTGCTTCACTCCTCGTGGGGCAATTACTTTTGACACTTTCTGTACAGTGGTCAGACCTGACTCATCCAAATTGTAGATTTGAGCTCCACTCACATTTAGTTTTGTAATGGTTTCCTTCACAATGTTGAAGAAGATGCAAATATTATGTTTGTTGAAAGCTGTAGCTCTAGCCAGAGATGTTGCCTCAGGTTGCCTTATGGTCAGCTCGGGATTCCGTCGCAAAAATCCACAAAGCCAGTCATTCCCTGCCATCATTTGCTCATCCCAGGTTAAAGGATGTGCAATGTTATTGACTTTCGCCATCTCGTACGCCAAAATACGAACGTTTTTAGTTGTGAGTCCATGGAACATTCTTGCACAATCTTTCAAGTAACTAGCAAAATCAGCTTCTTGCTTAGCTGTGAAAACAAGGCTATGCCTATAATTTGGTACGAGTCTAGTAGGCAGACCATTTCCTTCTCTGTCTTTTGTAAGATTGTTATTGAGGGTAGAGCGAGCAATGCCGTACTCCCTTGCAGCTTTCCTCACTTTCATTCCATTTTTCACAGCATTAACAGCTTCTCTCATACGTTCCTCCGTAACGAGACCCTTGTTGGTGTTTCTGATGTACAATCTTGGCATCTGAAACAAAAGAGTGACAGAATTATATAACATTTAGAATGGTAGGCCTATCATTTGCAAAGAAATACTGATCATAGCACGAATGGCGTGCATCTTTAATAAATCACTGAAATCAAATTTGTTAACAGTTTTATTGGTCTAGATTTAGATCCCAGTATTAAAAAGAATCAATAATGCTGATATTCGAATGCAATCTTCAACACTTTTAATAACAACAGACTGTCTTGTCAATTTCTTCTATGGGGAGAAATGAACCATGGGGAGAAATGAACCGATCCATTTCTCCCCCATCAATGTATTAAACTATTCAGCCATAAAGTCTCTTAAATCTAATATTATATGCTATATTTTTTATATGAACTCTTAAATAACAAGTAAATAAAGATATTAACGTAATTACCTTGTCCTGATTCCTGACTATGCGTCTGCTTTACGATGGTGTCTGGAACTGGAAAAAGAAACTTTAGTGCAGAAAATTTTTCAAACTTTGCGTGGGAACGACCTGTGCGGGAAGTCGATGGCAAATGAAAAATTCGGACTATGTTTGATGTGGAAAACAAACTTATTATGGTTTCACTTTCATTGCATCACAGCCAGGGGCCAGAGAGGGGGTGGTCCATTTCTCTCCTATGTTCATTTCTCCCCAGTCTCCCCTACCATACCGTGAAGCTTATGCGGTCATGTTTCGTCATCTCACACGATACCCGACTCCCGAATCAGGTCTGTTTTCTTGTCACAATTATGCCATATCGCCAAGCCATACAGGTATGAGAAGAGAAGCATTAGAAAACATAGTGACAACTGGAAAGATCGAGGGAAAGAGAGCCAGACCAAGAAAATGATTCTGGATGGATTGAGACGGTGGCATGGAGGAATATCATCAGCAGAGTTGATCAAGAACACCAAAGACCGAGATCTGTGGAGAGCCATGAACGCATACGCCAGCTGGCAGGGCACTTGATGATGAAGATGATACAGGTATGTATCTCTCTGCATTACGTGTTGTCTTCACATTAAAGACTATAAATCTTCACATAACAGACTATAAATCTTAAAGGTAAATGCTCAAAGTAAAGTGTGCAGCGATAGCGCAATTGCTAGAACTATTGTCCGCCGACCCCTAACCCCATTCCTCCCAACCCTACCCGAGTCTGACAGTTTTTGTTTTAAAATTGACCTGGGGTCCAAAGTGGACCCGGCGTAAAATGGATTCTAGGAGATGTTCCGGGAAATAATGC
The DNA here is from genome assembly GCA_963921405.1 of Cepaea hortensis. NCBI lineage: Eukaryota > Metazoa > Mollusca > Gastropoda > Stylommatophora > Helicidae > Cepaea > Cepaea hortensis. The sequence goes on along the minus strand of OY992876.1, from coordinate 177,107,592 downwards.
CAGCTGACGTGATACTGAGCACATCACCCAGCGAGTACCGAGTGGCCTATGATCAAATGGGGCATTCACCGTACACCCGGTACGCAGTTCCTGGCTTTCCTATGCTGTCTAAGGTTATCTGGTGTATTGGTTAGTTTATTGATATATAAAAAGCTCAGCATGACAGATAACAATAAACAACGGCAGGACGACGGCTGGTTGTAAAAAGAACATTTGGTCGCCACAGTCATAGTTCATATGGATCTGTAATAGCAATCTAAAGGCGAGCACACGACTTTATAAATATGCCTAGGCTATATGCGCCCTTCAACAGACCACAGAAAGAGCTGGGTTCAGTCCAAGAGTGATCGTAATAAATTTACTATCACACTCAGTCAGTCAGGCAGTGCAGAACTATAAGTCAACTTCACGTGAATTCTATATTCTATTTTTGTTCGAACATGAACATTGAGATTTCTAAGGCGCAATATCAACTTGAGTGAATTTACAATCATGCTGTCCCTTGTCGTTCAGTAATACGAGTAATAACTATTATTATCTATGATGCGCAAATTAAAGATTAAATTTCTTATTCTGAATATGCACTTTTTTGTGGGGGGGGGGTGGGGGGGGGGGGGTGGGGGGTGTTCGCTATCTTTGATCTCAAGCTGAGGTACTTGTAATTTACATACCCAAGTCAAGGACGAGAAGTCAACATTTTATTCCATCTGACCGGTGTAGGGATTGAACCTCCTACCTCGGCATCAGCACACCAGAAGTTAAAGAACGAGCGCACTTAACCATTCTGTCATGCTGACCTGCTAAGATGCATTCACATAATATACACTTGAGAAACCGAATAATCTAAACGCACATATTCACAAGTCCAAGAAGCTAATGGTCTCTTTCTTTCTCCGTCGATTCACAATTACATGTAATCGTTTAGCCAACCTCGTATTGGACATGCCGTCAGATGAACTTGTCCTAACCCCCGGCACAGAATTCAGTGTAAAGAATGCTGAGGAAGAATCTTCATGCTCTATATCTTGAACAAAGGCTGAGTATCACAGCTTGGGATTCTGAGATAAGTAGCAAACATTTTTGTTTTCAAATTTTCATTTTATCTTCATAGCTCTAATGTTTTGTTCATCTTCCATTCTTCTCATCCCGTTCCTATGCCTTATGTAGTCACGGTAGGGTCTTCTCCGTGATTATATGTTGAGTTTTGTGTATGTATTTGTTTGCCGATGAAGGCTAGTCGTCGCAACGTCCTGTATTTTTCGTAATTCTGTTCTGTAAGGCTGCATTACTTTGTGTTATTGTCGATTAATTATATCTTGACCAGTTAACTAGTTAAATTACATTTAAGTTTTACGTGGTTATGAAAGGATAACTTACAATGGTAAAAGGAGACAAAAAGTGTATTTAAAGTTACTTTCAACAAACACTGACTTCCCCACTCACGCATAGAAATATTGGCCCTGGATGATAGTCCTGGCTAAGCTTAGCTAAGAAAGACATCTTTTTAAATAGGGCTGTTTAGTTGCCCATCAGTTGGAGTACACTTGTTCTTTTAACCAGGTGCTGTCATCCAACTAACTAACTAACTAACTAACTAACTAACTAACTAACTAACTAACTAACTAACTAACTAACTAACTAACTAAACTAACTAACTAACTAACTAACTAACTAACCAAACTGACTGACTGACTGACTGACTGACTAACTAAGTAACTAACTAACTAAGTAACTAACTAAGTAACTAACTAAGTAACTAACTAACTAACTAACTAACTAAGTAACTAACTAACTAAGTAACTAACTAACTAACTAACTAACCAACTAACTAACTTACTAACTAACTAACTAACTAACTAACTAACTAACTAACTAACTAACTAACTAACTAACTAACTAAACTAACTAACTAACTCACTAACTAACTAACTAACCAAACTGACTGACTGACTGACTGACTGACTGACTAACTAAGTAACTAACTAACTAAGTAACTAACTAAGTAACTAACTAACTAACTAACTAAGTAACTAACTAACTAACTAACTACTAACTAACTAACTAACTAACTAACTAACTAACTAACCCCTAACTAACTAACTAACTAGCTAACTAACTAACTAACTAACTAAACTAACTAACTAACTAACTAACTAACTAACTAAACTAACTAACTAACTAACTAACTAACTAACTAACTAACCAAACTGACTGACTGACTGACTGACTGACTAACTAAGTAACTAACTAAGTAACTAACTAACTAACTAACTAACTAACTAACTTACTAAGTAACTAACTAACTAACTAACTAACCAACTAACTAACTTACTAACTAACTAACTAACTAACTAACTAACTAACTAACTAACTAACTAACTAAACTAACTAACTAACTCACTAACTAACTAACTAACCAAACTGACTGACTGACTGACTGACTGACTGACTAACTAAGTAACTAACTAACTAAGTAACTAACTAAGTAACTAACTAACTAACTAACTAAGTAACTAACTAACTAACTAAGTAACTAACTAAGTAACTAACTAAGTACCTAACTAACTAACTAACTAAGTAACTAACTAACTAACTAAGTAACTAACTAACTAACTAACTAACTAACTAACTTACTAACTAACTAACTAACTAACTAACTAACTAAACTAACTAACTAACTTACTAACTAACTAACTAACCAAACTGACTGACTGACTGACTAACTAAGTAACTAACTAACTAAGTAACTAACTAAGTAACTAACTAACTAACTAACTAAGTAACTAACTAACTAAGTAACTAACTAACTAACTAACTAACTAACTAACCAACTAACTAACTTACTAACTAACTAACTAACTAACTAACTAACTAACTAGCTGTCATCATCTAAAGGCTGGAGGTTCGAATTCTGAAGCTGCCACTCTGTCGCTTTTAATGTTTATATTGTCTAGCGTGCCATCTAAAATTTACCTTCTTCTCCATCTTTGAGTAAATATTAATACCTGAATATTTGTCATCATGCCATTTAATAGCTAAAAATGTTCCTCAGCAATTGATAGCAATGTGTATTGCGTATAAAGCAGTTAATTTGTTATATGCACCGAATTTCAATTCTACATGGCTGGTTTCTTTCCGCCGGCCCGCTGAAATCATCGCAAGACCACGAACTCCGTAGCACCAGCGACGACCATCATGAGTCTCCGAGAAGATTGCACTCGTGAACAGAATACCACAGTGCTGAAACGAACCTACGACCTACGTAGCGCTGGGCACGCGACTTAGTCACTTCGTCACGGAGGCCCAACAGGTGTCTCATCTCACCTCTCATCTTGTTCCTTTTGTACCTTGTGGTGTCGAGGTGAAGTATAAACAGCGATAGAGTACCCGCTTATGGACTTCATGTATCGATATTCCCATGGACTTTGCTATTGTAACGCGATGAAACCAACGAATCGTGTATTCTTTTTTTGTTTTAAAATAGCATACAGGTCTGATGAGGTTGAATGTGTAATATGACATATGCTTGGTCATTACACAATTCTGAGACCTTTGGTGTTATTTAAATGCCTGGGTAAGAATTATTCCATTTCCCAAATATACAAAAAAAAAAAAAATAATAAATAAAAAAAAAATATCGTTAATTTGAACTGAATCGTTGTTGGACTAGGGATAATGCATTATCCATCGAAAGAGGAAGAAAAACAGTGCAAGAAAAGCCATTGGTTTATGTGTCACTCCTACTTTATACTGCTCCCTATCGCTCACTGGGAGCTCTTGCATCTTCTAAGCACTATTCTTGTTATTATTTGCTTCTAAGAGTGCCAGTGAATATCTGTTACATTATTTCTCATGCGCCAGCTTCTCTAAGCCTGCACTGTGGTTTAATAGCAGCGAAGACGTTTCAAAATTCCCTTTGGTACCGACTCGAGGGTTCGAAATCAACCGCAGATGAAGTTGAAGCAGACCGCCTTGCGTTGATTTTGATGGTATGAACATCGGTCGCTCAGAAAGCAACAGCAAACTAGCGAACGTAAAAATGACATCACAAATCATAAATAACCATCAAATGCTGGCGTTGATTGCAACGTCCTGTAACGGACATGCAACTAACTTTTTGAAGCTTCTGTAAGTTTCTCTTCGCTCCTCTTCCTGTCGTTGTCACGATCGATTACAAATTTCAGCAGCCTTGTATTTTTGGTTTGTCACGAAGCAGATGATCTTTTAACGATCCAATTATCTTCCCTGCCCTCTTTTTACTGCCATCATTATATGTGCTTTTAACGCCAATACTCGGCTCTTTCATTGCCATGTCCCAACCAATGACTGGCACATTACACCCACTGACGACCCTAAAAGACTGATATGGAATAGAAAGAAAAAGAAGCGCCTGCAGCAGGATATAACAATATGAATTGGAAACAAATAGGTATATTAAACTCCTGCGAGAAGAAACGTACTAAACATCAACAACGTTGCACATACCTTACAAGGAGATCCATCGTATTGCGAAATACAGGTGAAAATCCGAAATCAGAAGCACTCAATAAATATATAAAATGAATAATAAAATAAGATAAACTACACACAAACGCGTACAATACGACACACAGGACTACCGACGTTTCGATTCTCATAATCTTTGTTAAGGACAACACAACGAAATACAGCAAAGAAAAAAGAAAAAAAAAAAACACACGAACTGTCCCTATGCCATGTTTTCTATGGCCCTTTGCCCTATGTTTTCTGCCCCACATGGCATAGGGACAGTGTTTTTTTCCTTTTTTCTTTGTTTGCTGTATTTCGTTGTGTTGTCCTTGACAAAGATTCTGAGAATCGAAACGTCGGTAGTCCTGTGTGTCGTATTGTACGCGTTTCTGTGTAGTTTATCTTATTTTATCTTATTTTATTATTCATTTTATATATTTATTGAGTGCTTCTGATTTCGGATTTTCACCTGTATTTCGCGATACGATGGATCTCCTTGTAAGGTATGTGCAACGTTGTTGATGTTTAGTACGTTTCTTCTCGCAGGAGTTTAATATACCTATTTGTTTCTAAAAGACTGATACCGCTGTTTTTAATATTAAACTAAATTCGATAATAAAAGGTATTGATGTTTAATTGTAATGTTATATAAATATTGAGCACAACTAACTACTGTGATTACAATATTTAAATCTCAAATCTCGAAACAACCAAATAAATCAATGTTATATAAGTTCTCTTTGTGGAGTAGAGACAGGGAGAGCGGATATAACAATTATTACTAAATACAAACAAACATTCATTAACTGTTGTTTGAGTACACTATAAGACCTAAAATGGTATGACAGAATTACAATTGCAAGAACTATTAAGAGAACTAGACAGTTTTACTGCTCCACTACTTCTCTTCAGATTCCGAATAAATTTATCTTCCTTATTGATTTGATGGGTGATCTTGTAACACATACAGCACACAGTACTCGAGCGTTTGGTTTCTTCTCTGTCCACGATATTCGCAACACTCTGTTCTGTTCACGATATTCTCAACATTCAACTCTGTCCACGATATTTTCAACATTAGTCGCTTATCACGATACTCTCAACATTAGTCTCTCTTCACGGTATTCTCAACATTAGTCTCTCTTCACGGTACTCTCAACATTAGTCTCTTATCACGATACTCTCAATATTAGTCTCTCTTCACGATATTCTCAACATTAGTCTCTCTTCACGATACTCTCAACATTAGTCTCTTATCACGATACTCTCAACATTAGTCTCTCTTCACTATACTCTCAACATTAGTCTCTTATCACGATACTCTCAACATTAGTCTCTCTTCACGATACTCTCAACATTAGTCTCTCTTCACGATACTCTCAACATTAGTCTCTCTTCACGATACTCTCAACATTAGTCTCTCTTCACGATAATCTCAACATTAGTCGCTTATCACGATACTCTCAACAATAGTCTCTCTTCACGGTATTCTCAACATTAGTCTCTCTTAACGGTACTCTCAACATTAGTCTCTTATCACGATACTCTCAATATTAGTCTCTCTTCACGATACTCTCAACATTAGTCTCTCTTCACGATACTCTCAACATTAGTCTCTCTTCACGATACTCTCAACATTTGTCTTTTATCACGATACTCTCAACATTAGTCTCTCTTCACGATACTCTCAACATTAGTCTCTTATCACGATACTCTCAACATTAGTCTCTCTTCACGATATTCTCAACATTAGTCTCTCTTCACGATACTCTCAACATTAGTCTCTCTTCACGATACTCTCAACATTAGTCTCTCTTCACGATACTCTCAACATTAGTCTCTCTTCACGATACTCTCAACATTAGTCTCTCTTCACGATACTCTCAACATTAGTCTCTTATCACGATACTCTCAACATTAGTCTCTCTTCACGATACTCTCAACATTAGTCTCTCTTCACGATACTCTCAACATTAGTCTCTCTTCACAATACTCTCAACATTAATCTCTTATCACGATACTCTCAACATTAGTCTCTCATCACGATATTCTCAACATTAGTCTCTCTTCACAATACTCTCAACATTAGTCTCTCTTCACGATACTCTCAACATTAGTCTCTCTTCACGATACTCTCAACATTAGTCTCTCTTCACGATACTCTCAACATTAGTCTCTCTTCACGATACTCTCAACATTAGTCTCTCTTCATGATACTCTCAACATTAGTCTCTCTTCACGATACTTTCAACATTAGTCTCTCTTCACGATACTCTCAACATTAGTCTCTTATCACGATACTCTCAACATTAGTCTCTCTTCACGATACTCTCAACATTAGTCTCTCTTCACGATACTCTCAACATTAGTCTCTTATCACGATACTCTCAACATTAGTATCTCTTCACGATATTCTCAACATTCAACACTGTCCACGATATTCTCAACATTAGTCTCTTATCACGATACTCTCAACATTAGTCTCTCTTCACGATACTCTCAACATTAGTCTCTCTTCACGATACTCTCAACATTAGCCTCTCTTCACGATATTCTCAACATTCAACACTGTCCAAGATACTCTCAACATTAGTCTCTCTTCACGATACTCTCAACATTAGTCTCTCTTCACGATACTCTCAACATTAGTCTCTCTTCACGATACTCTCAACATTAGTCTCTCTTCACGGTATTCTCAACATTAGTCTCTCTTCACGATACTCTCAACATTAGTCTCTCTTCACGATACTCTCAATATTAGTCTCTCTTCACGATACTCTCAACATTCAACACTGTCCACGATACTCTCAACATTAGTCTCTCTTCACGATACTCTCAACATTAGTCTCTCTTCACGATACTCTCAACATTAGTCTCTCTTCACGGTATTCTCAACATTAGTCTCTCTTCACGATACTCTCAACATTAGTCTCTCTTCACGATACTCTCAATATTAGTCTCTCTTCACGATATTCTCAACATTAGTCTCTGTTCACAATACTCTCAACATTAGTCTCTCTTTACTGTATTCTCAACATTAGTCTCTCTTCACGATACTCTCAACATTCTTCTCTATCAACGATATTCTCAATATTCTTCTCCATCAGCGATATTCTCAACATTATTCTCCATCAACGATATTCTCAACATTAGTCTCTCTTCACAATATCCTCAACATTAATCTCTGGCTACGATATTCTCATCATTTGTTTCCTTTCACGATATTCTCAACATTATTTTCCATCCACGATATTCTCATCATTTGTTTCCTTTCACGATATTCTCAACATTATTCTCCATAGATGGAGAATAGTTTAGTTTAGTTTAGTCGTGATGTTGATCCAACGACTAAAACTAAACTAAACTATTCTCCATCCACGAAATTCTCAACATTATTTTCCATCCACGATATTCTCAACATTATTCTCCATCCACGATATTCTCAACATTAGTATTTGTTCACGATATTCCCAATATTCTACTCTGTCCATGATATTCTCAACATTAGTCTATTTTCTCCATATTCTCAACATTATTTTCCATCCACAATATTCTCAACATTATTCTCCATCCCCGATATTCTCAACATTAGTATTTGTTCACGGTATTCCCAATATTCTACTCTGTCCATGATATTCTCAACATTATTCTATTTTCTCCATATTCTCAACATTCTTCTCTGTCCACGATATTCTCAACATTAGTCTATTTTCTCCATATTCTCAACATTCTTCTCTGTCCACGATGTTCTCAACATGCTTCATTGTCCATGTCATTCTCAGCTTCTCATCTCAGAATTATTTACACATTGATTAATCACATGATAGCAACATGCCATGCTATATCTCCTGTATTCATAACTGATAACTCAAATATCGAAACAGCATGTCAATAATTTTGGCTCGAGACAAACTCGTAAAACAAATGAGCAACGTTCAAAGCTGGAACGGCAAGGTAAGGACGAAATTAACTGCCATACTGAAGATCGACAATATGTAATTTAATAACAGTTCACAGTCACGTTTTGATTCTATCAATGATGTCCGTCCTTAGGGGCCTGTTGCCGCCAGGCTGGACCTAAGTTCTATTGACAGGAACATGTTGAGAATCCAAAACAACTGACCTGCTTAAATAAATATTATACCTTCGTTTATCCTCAATTGACCTTCTGTCACTCTGCCCATGTTCGCTTTGCTGCTCTGTACAAAACATGTCTAGGTAGGTCCGTTGGTTCTGTAGCGACCCGTGTAGCAGTCACTGAATACCTTCTTCTTCTGCTAGTTTAGTCGCAGCCACTGTTTTCTGTGCCAACCCATTCCATAGCCAACATTTGAATTTTGCCTCCTTCTTACATTCCCCGTCCGTGTCCTTCTGTTGTGATCCCAAGTTGTCCTCTGACGCATTTCTGGGTATCCAAGTGTCTCCTAGATTTCCCGTGCATTTTCTGTCGAGATCCAAGCCAAGATCTTTTCTTCTATGACGTCATCTCGCCTGCACGCACTATATGGCACAACAGAACTGTCGAAATAACATCATCAATACCTCACCACAGATGGCAGGTTCCAGAACACGATACCTTTTGTATTGCTGGGCATCTCAGTCACCTGTATCAGTTTGACCCGGATATAGCTGGAAGAATACCTGTTCCTTCTATGCTTCGGTCTGCTGACCGTTGATGCTTGGAATTGACTGGAACGATTTTCTTCTGGTCGTGGTATGATGAATGTTCCAAAACTTATATGTGTCTATCTTCACCTGGAAAATGTCCCATTCTTTTCCCTTAAATTCTGTTGCCGGGCTTTAAAAATACTAGATGATGGTATTTCTTTGCCATTCCAATCTATTTCCTTATCGTTTCTTATTGTCCCCCCCCCCCCCCCCATATTTTACATTTCTGTACTTCTTGCCCTTCTGAAATTCGTTTTATAACGTCAGTAGACCTGCATATCACGTTTTATGTAGACGTCTAGATTTGCTCTAGTATATGTTATTAAATTTAGCTTCCACTTTTACGTATATTGTGTAGGGGGAAGGGTTAATTTATAGATAGGAAATACGAAAGGAGGGAATGACATTCTCAACATATGGTGAAGGAGTGCGTGGGCCAAAAAGGTTGAGAATCACTTGTCTAGAGTATACGTCCAGAAGAATATTGAGGTCTTGTGTGATACCGTCGGATACTCGTAACTCGCCAGGGACCTGTTAGTCGTATCAGGGGGCACCGTATTCAAAGTTCGGACCGCTCATGAAAGTACAGTTAACCTGGCTGTAGGCATCCCACACTAAAGTATGTCCAGAAATGAATGCCGTCATTCACGACCAATTATTTTGAAAACTGTCTGTTGCATAGTTATGAAATTTTTCCTACCGTCTTATATTTACCCCCACCCAAGGAATATGTCTTTGACAGGCCCAAAAGCAACTTAAATCATCGAAAGCGGCGACATTTCTTTGATGTTTTGGTGAAAAACTAGTGATTTCTAGCTAACAAACTTGTTTTTGCAGTAATGAATGCCCGCCAATTCAGATGACGACACAAGGCGTATCCGGATTCGTATGGGAGTGGGTGCAGTAAAAGAAGTAGCTTAAAAGTCGTCAGGGTCGACTGCATTGCACAGGGTTTTATCCCATATGGCTCAGTCTCTTTCCGCAGCGTGGAAAGCGTCGCACAAAGCACGAACTCCGTAGCTCCAGCGACGACCCTCGGGAGTCTCCGAAAAAATGCACTCGTAAAATGAAGGACGCAGCCCGGAATCGAACATACAACCTTTGGAACCCGAGTCAGACGGCTTGACCACTTAACCACAGAGAATCCCGAGAGGGGTGCAATATGTAATATTAGTAAAGACAGAGAATTTACAGAAGCATGGGGTAAATAATGTGTAAATTGACAGGAAAGTAGAAGGAATATATTTCTTACCCTATTTCTCATGTCCTTCTTGTTTCTTCAGCTGCTGGTTAATAATGTGTACACAAGTATTCATGTTAGCTTTTTATATTGAGTTCGTGAAAGCCTCCAAATAGCTGTGCGTTAATGTGCGTATGGAGTGACCAGAAATGATACCGCAATAGCTTGAAATATGTTTCTGGAAATGGTATATGTTCCCTTCGGAGCCATATCTTTATTGCTTCCTTTGTACTCGATGCCGTAGGTATTTTGTCTTCTTGGTCAACAACATTGTGATATGATGCATTGTCCATGATTAAACAAGACGGTCTATCAAGGGATGGAAGTACTGAATTCTCGAGCCAATCTCTAAATACATTACCATTCATCTCATTATGATAATCCCTATTGTCTGTATGCTTTGATAAGAACAAGAGCCCAGCATTCTGTAGTAAGCCATTATGGGTACTACCAGCATAGGCTATGATCAAACGCTGTCCTTTACTACTGGGCACATAACGCTTTATCTTTCCATCCATTGATTGCCATTCCTTTTCACTTGTGTGGTGTGCATTGATCCACGTCTCATCCAAATACACTATGACATAATTTTCTTTGCGCATTTCCCTTATTTCACGTAGGTATCTGCTTCTCATGGCTCCTAAATGCGGTTGCTCGCAAAGGATATTTCTACCTCCCTTGTTAGTTACTTAGTTAGTTAGTCGACAGATCATCCTCATTGCACATCGAACCATTCAGTCCATAAGTGCTCGGATCCCCTCCTCAGCAAATCCCGCAGCGTGTAGCGGCTAACGACGCCAGTTCTGTGTTGGTTTATCAATCTTCTTTGGCTTCCTGAGTAGTGTTCTTGTTTGGCCACCCCTCTTTTAATTTGCTGCTCTAGCAGTCTGGCCATTGTTGTAGATTCACAGTCATCACTTGGTTCTCGCAAAAGTCTTACTTCTCGTAGAGCATTCAGAATGTCAGCCGGGTCCATGGCGCGTCCGCCATCCACAGTAGCCTCACCTGCGAGCTTGTCAGCCCGCTCATTTCCTTGTACTCCCGCATGCCCTGGCACGAAGCTGAAACTAATCTTTGCCATCCGAGACCGCTCCAGAGGCAGCAACCATTCTCTTCGGATCGACCCCTCCTCTATCCTCTTGATCATGTTCATTGAGTCGCTAAGGAAACGCCCTAGTGAATGTCTGTGTCTCGAGCCATGTTATTGCTTTACTTACTGCCATGACTTCCATGGTCAGGCTATACGTGTGGCTTCAGTGAAAGCACCAGAGTCCTCCTTCACAATTCTCCCTCCGGCCCGAACTGTAAAGGCCCATGAGCTTCTCACATGTCGGACGACCGACCCATCTGTGTAGATGACCGCGTCACCGTCTAGCGAATTCTCGAAAATCAACGCTTGTACTTCAGCCTCAACAGCAGCCGGATTTTCTTGTCTGCATTTCCTATCTAGTTGGATGCAAAATGAAAAGGATGTGCAGAAGTCTGTTGGCACTTGCACCCACTCCTCGCCAGGTTCTAAGTCCTCAAGTGAACACACCTGTTGAAGAATGTCTTCGACTTGACCCATCCACGACCGTCCTCTTTTTAACCTGCTGCCCTTCACCTTCCTAATTTCACTATGCAGTGGATGTTGTGTGTTTGCGTTAACTCTGAGGTAGGCGCGTGCCCTGCAAACTTGTATTCTCTCTTCAATGGTTGGAAAATCAAGAAGGTAGCGCATCGCCTTGCATGCTGTATCTCTTGTACATCCAAGAACAATGCGCATAGCTTCATTCTGTATCCTTTCCATCCTTTCTATGTACTTTATATAAGTGAAGCCTAATGTCCTTATAATTTTCCACAAAGTTGTTTTGGATAGCTCTATGTTATTGTTCTTTCTCAACCAAACCCTCAGTTTTCTTACAGTCACTGTTTCTTTGGCATCCATCATTTTTATAATAACTCGCCCGATGACATCCTTGTCAAAGCTGTCTACAATTGCCTTTCTACCTACTGTTTGCTTATCGCGTGTTGGTTTCATTCCAGATTCTTGCACCCATCGACGAAATGACCGTTTACTCAAACCCAATGCATGCACTGTTCTTTTTTCGGGATTTGTAACGGTATGAAACAGTTTCCTGCGATCAGCTTCTTGACAAAAATATGTTTACAACTTCATCGCGATGCTTTGAAGTGTACACAATTTCACATTCAATACCATTGAACAATATTCACACATTCAAATATTAGCTATTAATATTATATTAATGGTAAGAATTATTTATATATTTATTTATATAATCACGTTTCATAAAAGAACCCACACTGAAGACACCTCTGAACATTCAAATTTAACTGCGCGCAGTTTGTGCCAAAACGGAAACCACGAGACAATTTTAAAAAATGCGCGGATGTGTCTTGGTGAAGCTGTAATACTTTTAAACTTATGGACTTAATCTTTGAGCCGTAAATTATATACCGCATATAAACAAACATTGAAATCTGCTGTACAATCTCCAGAAAAAAAAATTTATTCTTGGGTGGACATAATGATAATGTTATATGCTAAATCTCATAATTTTCCCTCAGTTGTTTACTGAGATATGGAATTTTATATTGGTGCAGAAAAAAGTAAACACACTATATTTACATGAGACCTATAACAAACCTTATGCATCTACCCTCCTCTTCCCTAGCAATTTAAAAATTCCGCAAACATTGTTTCAATCAGACAGCCAGCAATTCGTTGAAAATTATCTTAGAAGTATTGGTTTAAATGACATTCTTATTTGTATTTTATTTAATCGTCTCCTAGATTGGCTTCTCGCAGTTTCAGACTCTAATGTGTGCTATTTAATGTAGCTTGTTATTTACAGTCTATTGTGCCAGTAGTAAGCAACCCGCATGGCATTGTTAGATTTATCATCTTACTTTCGTTTCAAATTTATGTCTTGTAATCTCTTTCTTTTTCTATGTCAAAATTCCCGTGGCACCTCTGGTTCCTTTCTTCCAGTCTATTTTTACGTGAACAGCTTCGAGCAAGATTGTTATCGACCACATTTCCGACTTCTGAATGTGAAGTAAATTGTTTGCAATCCCCAGCTACATGGACTGGATAAGAAAATGGCCACTCAGTCTGTCTGTCAGAAAACAATTTGCTAAATACCTCAGTGAGAACACAGACAATTGTAAACTACTTTTGGCAAGACTGACCATAACGCTTAGTTCAGTTGGTCACTGCTGTTGACATTTCTGACGCCTTTTCTCAATAAGTGTAATGCCTGCCATCGAAGTCGCTTAAGTTAATGACACCGACTGTTCAGAATGGATGACTCTCCTGGGCTGAGACTTGGTAACACAGACTGGTTACTGATCATAGAACGTAAGTTAAGCAGCAAAGGACCCTTTTTCATGTCAGGAACCTCTTGGGTATATGGTCCTGGCCACATACATCCACACCAGTCGTGTGACGATATATGATGTGGTCAATATAACCTCGGTCGCCTTTACTTCTTGTACAATTTCCTGGTACCCATTTTAGGCTGGGGTGATATGGGAGTACAATTCAGTGAAACAAAAACAATTCTTCAGCATTTAAAGGGATTCGAACACAAGACCACCCAGCCGGCAGAAAATATTTCTAGACACACCGCTACCGAGTTTCTTAGGTTTCACAAAGAATACGTACTATATATACCATGTAAACAGACATATTTTTCTTCTCTCCCAATCCATGTATGCCATAACATTAGATTCAAAGTTAAACAATTTAAACACCAAAGGCCCACCTATATTTGCTCGATCTTGTAACAATTCGCTTGTCTCATGAATTTTCGTGCCCCAGTGCTGAAGTCCTATTTAGAACATGTCTTGCTGTATGGCAGTGAATCGTAGAATATAAATGAATATATTAGGAAGAACTTGGAGGCAAAGGAGATGTGATTCCTGAGACAAATGTTGGGAATTCGTTGGGCTGCCAGACTAGAACATTATATACAGCAATAAGAAAGAGACAAACAGCTTACTGTGGTTATATGATGAGATGAGAGGAATTGGAGAACATCGTGACGACCGGAAAGATCAAGTGGAAGAGAGGCAGAGGCAGACCAAGAGAAATGATGCTGGATTGGTTAAGATGGTAGTATGGAGGAATATCATCACCAGAGTTGATCCAGAACACCAAAGACCGAGATCTGTGGAGAGACATGAACGCCTACGCCAGCTGGCAGGGCACTTGATGATGATGAGGTGTTTCCAATGTCCCACGCCCATCTTCGTGCTGGTCGACCCTCTACCGTTTCTTCCAGGAAACATGTCCATCACAGCTCTTTGCAAATGACAGTGACGTATCTGCTACGTTGTAGTTTTAATGAAAAACCACCCGATTTTCTTCTGTAGTCATTGCAAAATGATCAACGACTTACATCTGTATGTTGCCACATGAAAGATGCATGTTCGCAACAAATGTAATGTTTCTGCTAGTGTTGTGCCATAAGCTCCTACTGCTAACTTCTGCATTGCTATGGCCAGTCTACATATGATTTCCTTTGAACTGTTCCCATTACTGCTGAAGGCGTAGTGGATTGTCGCTCGCCTACCATCCGGTGATAAAGGGTTCGAAAAGTTAACGATATTAAAACAATTTAGGGAACACACATATCTCTAGGAAATAAAACATACAAAATATATAAAACAAAATAAAATAAAACATATAAAATAAATATAATGTGATGATATTATCTACAGATGTCAGTCACTATTATAAACCGCATAAAGAACGTAATATAGAAGTGGTGTAGCTTCAGAAGACACTGTTCCGCGGTAAGCTTTCAGCAGGTATTCCAATGACCGAAACGCTGCCCACACAGGCAATACTAATGTTATTACCACAGGAGGTAATTTCTGAACAATTGAATTTATCAATGTTCGTTGTCTGGCACTAAATGAGAGCACCAATTAAATGCAAATTTTCTGTCTATTTCCAGACAATTGCGCCAGCATTGAAACTACCGATGTGGTATGCATTAAATAAATGTTATGAGATCAATGTTCCTACTACCGCTATGGAAATGTTTAGGGAAAACACTTGGCAACAATGTTATGAGATCACTGTCCCTACTACCGCTATGGAAATGTTTAGGGAAAACACTTGGCAACATAGCAGTAGGAGTCGCTAATAGAAATCCACAGATGGTTTGGAATTATGGTTCTATTTCTTTTCAGGATAGTACGGGAGCTCGGATGGGTTAGCTCACTATGTCATTATCTTAGCGTGCCATGCCAATAAGCGTGGGTGTCCATTGTTCACTATCTCGTACGATACGATAACCAGAATCATGAACCAGGATTATGTTTTATGATTATGCCATGCGGTCAAGTAATCCATGTACTAATGTCTCTGCCTTCTTCTTGCTCTTCCCCGTTAGTCTTACCACTTGTCACTAAGTTTTATAGTTTTATTCTTCTAATTCCTTGCTAATAATATATTTTTTGATTTCAGAGCTCTTAAGGGCCATATCGAGCCAGTATTGATGTATGAAAGTGAATCACGGGCAACCAACAGATTAGCGACGAATTGTATTGAAACAACAGAGATGTGTTTTTAATTAATGAAGAACGAGAACACAATTGATGAAGAGTGATACAAGTGATGAAGATGTCTTGAAAAAAGTTAAATCACAGACAAAACCGTTACTGGCACCAGAAGAAGATATTATTCATTCTGTGGGTACGCCAAAAGGAAGGAAAAGCTGGACTACGTTGTGACAATGAGAAAGTTGAAAGGGAAGAGAGGTATGTGGAGACCAAGTGTGAAGATGCTTGACAGTTTGACATTATGGCATGGAGTAATATGCGTATCTGAAATGATTAACAGTATACATGACAGAAGGCTGCAGTCTTAATCAACGCCACATGACATGGACAATAGACTAGTAGAAAGAAGAAGAAGAAGAAGAAGAAGAAGAAGAAGAAGAAGAAGAAGAAGAAGAAGAAGAAGAAGAAGAAGAAGAAGAAAAAGAAGAAGAAGAAAATGAGGAGGAGGAGGAGGGGAAAAGTAGTAGAAGAAGCAGTGGTAACTGTACACCAATTTTTTTTAAAAATGTTGCATATCTCTTACAGGACGTTACAGTCAACACCAGCATATTCAGCTGCTGTTGATGTACTAGGCAAGTATTATGTTCAGTAGTTTGCCATTGCCTTCTGAACTACCGGCTCCCATACCAACACGTTATAACACAACGTGACACGGTCTGCTGCACAAATCGGTCGCAGCTGAGTTTCGAACGCCTGGTAAGCTGCTCACGAACCGCGTTCGCAAGCATTTGACCACGGAGACCGGCTGTACACCAATGTCTCACTGTTTATGAAGCTGGTAAGTAATAGTAATTTCATTGGTGTTTGTTTTACGTATATTTATTGCCAACTTCGTATTTAAGATCAGTTTCAAACAATATATTCATCATCACCACCATCAGGTGCCATTTTCTAATCGAAGGCCGAATGTAATGATTTTCCAGCACAGTAATGTCATCATCTAGTAATTAGTATCTGGGCTCTTTACAAACTGCATCACATACTAACAGTAAATATAGTAAGATACACAATATGATGTCATAATTGGTAACATGCTGTTTATCATCAACATTATCATATAGCTCGTTACACACAATTAACTAATTAATTGACGATTATATGTCTTATCTACTTAAAATTTCTCAGGAAAGAGTACATTTAAGGGGAGAAAAATCATTGTTGTTAAATTAATCAAACTGGAAAACGAAATGTTTACTGTCATTTCTCGAAGACCTCTTATATTTACAGGGTGTTTGTAAAGTCTCACTATCCTTTGTATGTAGAACAATTTTGAAAAATTAGGTTTCGTGACGTCATCAAAAATGGTACTAAAATTTCATTTAATGAGTTACAATAGGCATTGCTATGGTCTAACGCTGTTTTGGGGAAGTTGGAAAGTACCAACGAAGTACGATCAACTTATTCAACAAATTTCTAACCATAAATCGAAGAGAAGATTGGTTATAAGGAAATCTTTCTATAAATCTTTTAGCAACCAGTCGTGTGTATCGACTGCCATTTTGAAACACTTGTTCAACCAAAAACATTCTTTCTTCCGTTGATAAAACCATTCTGTTTGGAGCGCAAAGACTTACTCCAGTAGACGACAGCCATTCACTGCATATTGCTTCACGATAGACTGAGGAGCATATTATTTGATGAGTCATGTTCTTCATTTTTCAAAATTGTTCTGCATGTAAACTATAGTGAGACTTTACAAACACGTTGTATATATATATATATATATATATATATACATATATATATATATATATATATATATATATATATATATATATATATATATGGAGCAGAGGGGACAGAAAAGGAAGACACAGTTTCCTTTGTTACGGTGCTAAGAGGAGAAGAGCGCAACTTTGACTGCATTAGGACCAATGAAGAAAATGAGTAAAAAGAGAGAGAACCTTGCACCGCCCATGCTTCCAGAAAAGGGATTAGTTATAAGTAAGAAGATTCAAGATTCTTGAGGCAGGGTTTCAACTATTACTAATATTAAGGCATGAACTATCATGTTGAAACCCAGATAGTGAATTAAGCTGTTAGATTGTGGTAGAAATCGTGAGTATACAGATTAAAATTGACTTTACGAACACATCAAAAACAATGCAAAAAACTCTTTATTTATCAAATACAAGAACGATAGGAACAACTGATGTCCATATTGGATAACACATTGAAATTCAATAACAGGTACAACAGATAACTGCAGTCTAATATCAACTAACGACAGTTGGTAATCCTCAATCAGTCATATGACCTTTGCCCTCCAGTGACCTAGTTAATAGGGTACAACAAGTACCACAAATGAATGCTTACACACTTAAGCCGAGTAGGATGTGACACAAGGAAAGCGATACACCTTAAAAAAGGATGTGAACTTTCACAGAAAGAACTTTGAAACTGACAACACTAAGACACTACAAAAATATCGTACACAATATAAATATGAGTTACCTCACTACCGAAAACCCAAGAGAGCTCTGACATTACAGTTAACCACTCCTGTAATGTAAAACAAACTATGATTATTTGTTACCACATCATAATACATACATGGGTCATAGTGGGTCACAATACATGCATGAATAATAATTGCTTATATTTCCCCCTTTTCCTTCCTCATTTTGACTACATCTCTAATAGTTACATGCAAAAATCACTTTTGCATCATCAGGTCACCCATGTTACTGTCCTCTTCAGTTTTGTCACTGCTATCATTAGATCACATTTGATGCGAGAACTGATAATCCTGTGCTGCCACATTCTCAGACTTTTCTAACTCTCCATGTAGCACAGCATTCACTTACAGAATGCCTTAAATTCAGTGGAACTATCGCACACAGATCCTACATACACCAGTGATGGAAGATTACATCTGACTTGTCCATCTGTAAACATATTTAATTATGAAATACAAAGGACACATATACAGTTTTATCTCTAATCCTACAGATCAGTAGAGTGTTTTCGCACCACCCTCTTCTATATCTAAATATGAGTACCTTAAATTATGTTGGCCCCCTTGTGATATTAAACAAATTACTCATGCATTTTATGTGTTGGATAAAGAATATCAACACTAATATGATGCTACACAGTTTACACCATCTGATATTATTATAAACTAGTAAATAACAAGTGTTGAAGACCAAATACAACTCATATACTGTACTTTGTGACTGGGCAACATATGTCCAGCCATTTGCTGTCTTCTCCATTCTCCCTGTGGTACACCGGTTACACTTCTCACTTTATTATGCGTCATGTTACATAACAAATACGTACAAAAATCTTTGGAAAAAGGCGGTACGTAGACTTAACTACACGCTTTCCCTGATATGACAAGTGCCATGTTTAATTTCAGATGGAATCTCAATCACAGTGATTCCATCAACAATTTGATACACCTTCTGGCACCAACATCTTTGCTTCAGATGTGATGTCAGACTTAAATTATTGTAGAATAACAAATTCCTCTGTTATGTGACCACCTTGATGAATATGCCAAATGGTATGTAATTTTAATATTCAAGAACACTGCAGTAATTCATGCAGGCTATTCTAACTATCTGGGTACCTACTTCAAACACAATATATAATTTTAGTTCTTCCTCCTCTGTTGTTCCCCACACGGTTTAACCACGTAGCCTAACCACATGTTCATTTAGCCACTAACACATTATTGTCACAGAATAATTCTGTAACCATATTTTCTTGCTGTATACATATAAATATTACACATATGATCATGATGATTTTCCTCACACATTATTGCTTAGGAGTGTTCATTCTCAGCAACCTATTAAAACATGCATTCATATGCCAAAATCTATTGTATATCTCACATCCCACATTTCTGCTAGTTTGGGATATTCACATAGGGAAACCACGAAAACATTTATCACACTGACTAGCAGAAATCAACTATAAAGTTGCACATAAGTGTTTCATTCCATCATCAGAAACACACTTGATAATTCATTCATTATACCCCCACTTCACATCACCATCCCCGATTTATTATTTCTCTATGTATTAACCTGTTATACACCTATTTACATAAAGCATCAGCGACACTAAATCAATCTGTAGAACAGCTTATTTCAATAATATTTAATTATTCTATTTAAATAAATTATTATATCACTCTTATCTATCATCTCGACTGTTTTATTTGCCCACGCTGCGTCCATCACGCAGACAGTTTAAAGTCGGTATCCTGAGTGTGCTGAAATCTAGAAAACTGTATTAGATTAATCACTTATTTTCGACTTACGGCTTTGTGCATTAAAGACTGCTCATAGATAACACAGGGAAAGCTTTCCACATCTCAGTAGGTCGAAACCAGGGCAGAACTCCAGCCTTTCGTTTTCATCAACAAGCTGGGGAGTCGTAGAACAAAGAACTGCCAAGTTGCTTTATTACAAGTGTCGTTTCCGGCGTTGACCCGATGTTTATTTTAACACGCCAAATTTTAAAGGATCCCAGAATTGGCTCTCTCTCTCTCTCTCTCTCTCTCTCTCTCTCTCTCTCTCTCTCTCTCACACACACACACACACGCACGCACGCACGCACGCATGCACACACACACACACACACACACACACACACACACATATTGTCAATAGTTTGTTACATTGTGCTCCAAAAAGGAAAAGGCATACAAACTACAACCCATGGCGGTAGCGAATGTGACTGATCAGACCAATTCGCGCTGTAAATGTTCGTTCAAAAATTGATGTATGTGAACACATGGTTATTTCAGCCATCACGCATGCATAACAAATACGTACAAACATCTTTGGAAAAGGTAGTACGTAGACTTAACCGCACGCTTTCCCTGACAAGACAAGTACATTGTGCTCTCTTGAGTACACTACCAAATGAGATTTAGTTCATTTAGCAGATTAATATTCATTCTTGGCACATTACATTTTGAGACGTCTCACAAGCTCAACGTGTGGCCTATATGCAACCATTTTCTCGTTTTTAGGTATTCCATTCTTGATCTTTGCCCTCCATGCAACGCGTTCAGAGGTGGCTTGTTCCCAATGCGCAATATCAATTCCCGTATCAATCATGTCCCAATTACACACATCTGTGTATCGTAGTAGAGGCCGACCCCGAGGTCTTTTACCCATCTGTAATTCATCAAACAAGATATCGTTTGGTATTCTACCATCATCCATCCTTCTAATGTGTCCTATCCATCTAACAATATAAAATGACACAAAGTAGTGCAGCTTTACATAACATAATTACATAATTAAGACACACACAGAACGTTGCGGCGATTAGCCTTCATCAGCAAACAAAAACATTCACAAACACAACATACAGTCAAGGAGATCTCCCGTGACTACATCAGAAGGTGACGACAGGACGAGAAGAAAAGGATGAAAAAAATGAAAGCAATGAAGAGAAAATGAGAACTTAAAAAAATGTTCATACTCGCCTCACAGTTCCGATCTGTAAGCAACTCAGAAAATCTCCGATGTATTCTTTTTATACCCGGTGATAGGTGTTACGGTTCAGTGAGCACATTGAAAGAAGGGGGGGGGGGCGGAGGCAGGAGGGCTGGACGGTAACTAGTCTGGTAGGGGTATCTGAGCAATCTCAGTGGGTGTACTAGCATGAGGGGGCGCAAGCATGATGGGGGTACTAACCAAAACCCCATTATATACTCATATATGTTATTATGAGTCGAGTACTAAAGTCTGGGTGGACTGATATGCGTGAACGCACATGCATACACATACACCGCTCAACAGACATAATGTTAGTGTATATGGGCATGTGCAATGTATATATAGGGAGAGAGAGAGAGAGAGAGAGAGAGAGAGAGAGAGAGAGGTGGAGGGAAAGAAAGAGAGAGAGAGAGAGGTGGGTATTGCTTCTGTTACGTTCCTCATGGGGTATGCAGAGTAGGTCGGTCTACAAATACGAGGCTTCACTCATACTGTTCCCTATGAAATGTTATACAACATATTTAAGGATCTACTCGCCCAGTGCTTGTGTTATTGGGGCTGTATAAGATCAAACCACT
Organism: Cepaea hortensis; assembly: GCA_963921405.1. Lineage (NCBI taxonomy): Eukaryota > Metazoa > Mollusca > Gastropoda > Stylommatophora > Helicidae > Cepaea > Cepaea hortensis. Next base: position 177,085,576 of record OY992876.1, on the reverse strand, counting down.
GGTAATACACATGATGTGGGTCGGCACAGAGAAGCAAGATTGTTTGGAGAGGGAGAGAGAGAGAGAGAGAGAGAGAGAGAGAGAGAGAGAGAGAGAGAGAGAGAGAGAGAGAGAGGTTGGAAAAGTGCCTGCGAATACCACATGAGGTATGCTGAGTAGGTTGGTCTACAAATACGAAGCTTCACTCATACTGTTCCCTATGATTTTACTGTTCCTAAAATACGTTGCATAACAATCAACCTTACTGACTCTATTTCATAGGGTACAGTATGAGCGAAGCCTCGTATTTATAGACGGACCTACTCCGTATACTTCATGTGGTATGGAGCAGGCACTGCTCCGCTCTCTCTCTCTCTCTCTCTCTCTCTCTCTCTCTCTCTCTCTCTCTCTCTCTCTCTACAATTTTGCTTCTCTGTACCTACCAATGCCATATGTATTGCTGGTGGTCGGATCTTATACAGCCCCAATAACACAAGCACTGGGTGATTCGATCCTATAATACGTTGCATAACAATCAACCTTACTGACTTTATTTCATAGGGTACAGTATGAGCGAAGCATCGTATTTATAGACGGACCTACTCCATATACTTCATGTGGTATGTCGCAGGCACTGCTCCGCGTGCGCGCTCTCTCTCTCTCTCTCTCTCTCTCTCTCTCTCTCTCTCTCTCTCCAAACAATCTTGCTTATCTGTGCCTACCCACATCATGTGTATTACCAGTGGTTGGATCTTATACAACCCCAATAACACAAGCATTGGGCGATATGATCTTATAATACGTGGTATAACAATCAACCTTACTTACCTTATTTCATAGGGAACAGTATGAGTGAAGCCTCGTATTTGTAGACCAACCTATTTCGCATACCCCATGAGGCACGTAACAGGAGCAATACCCACCTCTCTCTCTTTCTTTCCACATCTGTCTGTCTGTCTCTCTCTCTGTCTCTCTCTCTCTCTCTCTCTCTCTCTCTCTCTCTTCCTATATATACTTTGCACATGCCCATATACACTAGCATTATGTCTGCTGAGCGTTGTATGTGTATGTATGTGCGTTCACGTATATCAGTCCACTCAGACTTTAGTACTCGCCTCATAATAACATATATGAGTATATAATGGGGTTTTGGTTAGTACCCCATCATGCTTGCGCCCCCTCATGCTTCGTTAGTATATCCACTGAGATTGCTCAGATACCCCTACCAGACTAGTTACCTTCCAGCCCTCCTGCCCCCGCCTCCCCTTTCTTTCAATGTGCTCACTGAACCGTAACACCTATCACCGGGTATAAAATGAATACACCGGAGATTTTCTGAGTTGCTGACAGATCTGAACTGTGAGGCGAGTATGAACATTTTTTTTTCAGTTCTCATTTTCTCTTCATTGCTTTCATTTTTTCATCCTTTAGTTCTTCTCGTCCTGTCGTCACCTTCTATGTAGTCACAGGAGATCTCCTTGACTGTATGTTGTGTTTGTGAATGTGCTTGTTTGCTGATGAAGGCTAATCGCCGCAACGTCCTGTATGTGTCTTAATTATGTTATGTAAAGCTGCACTACTTTGTGTCATTTTATATTGTTTACACTTTCACTGCTTTGCCGCAGTTCCACCAAATTTTAATCCTATCCATCTAAGTCTACGAAGACTGAGCATGGAATAAACCGTCCACACAACTTTATCTTTCCAATACTTCAGTATTTGTGATTTTGTCTTGCCACTTAATACCAAGTATTCTTCGCAGACACCGCATATGAAAGCTGTTTAAACGTTTCTCATGGTGTGAGTAAGCTGACCAGACTTCACTGTCATAAAGACGTGTTTAAGGACATAAGCTTGATAGACAAGGACTTTTGTTTTGATAGTAAGCTCTTTTTGTTAACCTGTTCATTGTTTTTGCTGCATTACCAATCATAATGTTCAATTCCTGATCTAGGGATAATTTGCTATTTACTTCTGGTCCTAGATATGTAAAATGTTCTACTATCTCTAGTTGGGCGTCGTTAGTAAAGATTGATAGTACTCCATGTGCACCTTGTGACATAATATGTGTCTTCTTTTTGCTAATTGTTAAACCAAATTCAGAACAAGCATTGGAGAATGCAGATAGTAGAAGTTGTAATTCTTCCTCAGAGTGGGTCGTAATTGTAATCATCTTTTTTTTAAAACCGTTTTGTTATACGTTTCTTATTTGACTTGCAGTGTGTTTCATGCCTAATCCTACTTGTATTCGATTACGATTGTGTTAATCTCTCTCTCTCTCTCTCTCTCTCTCTCTCTCTCTCTCTCTCTCTCTCTCTCTCTCTCTCTCTCTCTCTCTATCTCTCTCACCCCCCCCCCCTTTTGTTTCCACCGAACAGTAATCTGATTCCATTGTATTTGATACCACAAAGGTAACTCACTCCTGTCGTGAACCCAGTATTATTTCCTTTAGCATGAAGCAAACACGTTTCACAATGCATAATAAATTAAGACAAATGGAAAGATTAAATGATCAGATATACCAGAACACAATAACTAGTGACAAAATAAATGTTGCGTGTGTCACAGAATCAACCACTCTCGAGTCTGCTAATTCTCATTCATGCAATAATTTCCGTTGTAACATCGCCTTATAATAAATCTTGTTTATATTTATTTTTATATATTACTAGCTGACCCGGCCCGGCTTCGCCCAGACCCTGGCGGGGAGCATCTCATTTAATTCATATAAGTAGTCATATAAGCTCCCGTTCCCGTTCCCGACTATCTACCTGTCTGTCTGTCTGTCTGTCTGTCTGTCTGTCTGTCTGTCTGTCTGTCGGTCTCTCTGTCTGTCTGTCTATCTGTCTGTCTGTCTGTCTGTCTGTCTGTCTGTCTGTCTGTCTATTTTTAGAAAGAGCACTTGAAAGATCTTTACATCTTCCCCCAACAACTAACTTGGGTAAATGGAGCGTCTCATTTAATTCATATTCGGCACCTGCTCCCGTTCCCGTTCCCAAAAAGACGACCCGGCCCGGCTTCGCTCAGCCCCTGGCGGGGAGCGTCTCATGTAATTCATATTCGGCCCCTGCTCCGGTTCCCGTTCCCATATAAGAAGCCCGGCTCGGCTTCGCCCAGACCCTGGCAGTGAGCGTCTCATTTAATTCCAGTTCCCGTTCCCGGAAATATGGCGAACAGATTGGAAGAGAACAATCTTCATCCCAATAACTAAATAGGGAGCAGGGGAGGAGGAGGAGGGGGAGGAGGAGGAGAGAGTGGGAGGAGGGGGATGAGGAGGAGGGGAGGAGGGGAGGAGAAGGGGGAGGGGAGGATGAGGGGACGGGAGGAGGAGGAGGGGAGGGGAGGAGGATGGAGGAGGATGAGGCGGAGGAGGAGGGTTAGGAGGAGGGGGAGGAGGAGGGGGAGAAGGAGGGAGAAGGAGGAGGGAGGATTAGCAGGAGGGAGGAGGAGAAGGATGGAGGATGAGGGGGAGGAGGAGGGGGAGGAGAGGAGGAGGAGCAGGGGAAGAGGAGGAGGAGGAGGAGGAGTAGGGAGGAGGAAGGGTAGGGAGGAGGAGAGGAGAAGAGGTGAAGGATTAGGGGAGGAAGAGGAGGAGGGAGGAAGAGGAGGAGGGGGAGGAGGAGGGGAGGAGGGGGAGGAGGAGAGGGAAGGAAGGGAGGAGGAGGATGGGGGGAGAAGAAGGGGGAGGAGGAGGATTATAACGCATATGCCTGTAGATAACTGTAGAGAAAAAGTCCACCTATTTGAGAAATATGCAACAATTTTACATATATAGCAATGCTATTAGAAGTTATGTCCCCTCGCTATATATGTAAATTAAATATTAAATAACATTAAGTAAATAACTGTTTGTACACTAAAAAAACTATGACAGTTGGCAGCACGGGAATGAGAAGAAGACTTGTAGAAAATTTCATCTCAATCGGATGGACCGTTCGCGAACGCATAAATAACATACATACATACATACATACATACATACATACATACATACATACATACATACATACATACATACATACAAACACACACACACACATACATACATACATACATACATACATACATACATACATACATACATACATACATACATACATACATACATACATACACACATACATACATCTATGTAATAATTATATATATACTAGCTGACCCTGCCCGGCTTCGCCCAGACCCTGGTGGGGAGCATCTCATTTAATTCATATAAGTAGTCATATAAGTTCTCGTTCCCGTTACCGACTATCTGTCTGTCTGACTGTCTGTCTATCTGTCTGTCTGACCCAGCCCGTCTTCGCCCAGACCCTGATGGGGAGCATGTCATTTAATTCATATAAGTAGTCATATAAGTTCCCGTTCCCGACTGTCTGTCTGTCTGTCTATCTATCTATCTGTCTGTCTGTCTGACCCAGTCCAGACCATGGTGGAGAGCATCTCATTTAAATCATATAAGTAGTCATATAAGATCCCGTTCCCGACTATCTGTCTGACTGTCTGTCTGTCTTGGGTAAATGGAGGAGGGAGGAGGAAGAGGGAGGTGGAGGAGGGAGGAGGAGGGCGGAGACCAGGAGGAGTAGGGAGGAATAGGAGGGATTAGGAGGAGGAGGGGGAGGAGGAGGGAGGAGGAGGAGGGAGGAGAAGGAGGGAGGAGGAGGGAGCAGGAGGAGGAGAGGGAGGAGGAGAAAGAGGAGGAGGAGGAATGTGAAGGGAGGAGGAGGTAGAGGGAGGAGGAGGGAGGAGGAGGAGGGAGGAGGAGGGGGAGGAGGAGGAGGGAAGAGGAGGTAGAGGGAGGAGGAGGAGGGAGAAGGAGGGAGGAGGAGAGAAGAAGAGGAGGGAGGAGGAGGAGGGAGGAGGAGGAGGGAGGAGGAGAGGGAGAAGGAGGGAGAGAGGAGAAGGGAGGAGGAGGGAGCAGGAAGAGGGAGGAGGGAGAGGGAGGAGGAAGAGGGAGGAGGAGGAGGAAGAGGGAGGAGGAGGATGGAGGAGGGAGAGGGAGGAGGGGAAGAGGAAAGAGGGTAGGAGGAGGAGGAGGGAGAGGAGGAGAAGAATGGAGAAGGAGGGAGGAGGAGGGAGGAAGAGGAAGAGGGAGGAGAGGAAGGAGGAGGGGAGGGAAGAAGGAGGAGGAAGAGGGAGGAGAGGAGGTAGAGGAGGAGGAGGGAAGAGGGAGGAGGAGGAAGGAGGAGGAAGAGGGAGGAGGAGGGAGGAGGAGGAGTGAGGAGGTAGAGGGAGGAGGAGGAGGGAGGAAAAGGGAGGAGGAGGGAGGAGGAGAGAGGAGGAGGAGGGAGGAGGTAGAGGGAGGAGGAGGAGGAGGGAGGAGAGGAGGGAGGAGGAGGAGTGAGGAGGTAGAGGGAGGAGGAGGATGGAAGAAGGAGGAGGTAGAGGGAGGAGGGGGAGGGGAAGAGGAAGAGGGTAGGAGGAGGAGGGGAGAGGAGGAGGAGGGATGTGGAGGAAGGAGGAGGGAGAGGGAGGAAGAGGGAGGATGAGGAGGGAGGAAGAGGGAGGAGGAGGATGGAGGAGGGAGAGGGAGGAGGGGGAAGAGGAAGAGGGTAGGAGGAGGAGGGGAGAGGAGGAGAAGAATGGAGAAGGAGGGAGGAGGAGGGAGGAAGAGGAAGAGGGAGGAGGAGGAAGGAGGAGGGGGAGGGAAGAGGAGGAGAGAGGAGGAGGGAGAGGGAGGAGGAGGGAGGAGGAGGGAGGATGAGAACGCAGGAGGAGGAGGAGGGAGGAAGAGGGAGGAGGAGGAAGGAGGAGGGGAGGGAAGAGGAGGAGAGAGGAGGAGGGAGGGGGGAGGAGGAGGGAGGAGGAAGAAGGAGGAGGAGGAGGGAGGATGAGAACGCAGGAGGAGGGAGAGGGAGGAGGATGAGGAGGAGAGAGGAGGTGGAGAGAGGAGAGGTAGAAGGAGGAGGGAGAAGGAGGAGGGAGGAGAAGGAGGGGGAGGAGGAGAGGAAATGATGAGGAGGGAGGAGGAGGAAGAGGGATAGAGGTGGGATGTGGAGGACGGAGGAGGAGGGAGGAGGTAGAGGAGGAGTAGGAGAAAGGAAGGGAGGAGGATGAGAGGAGGAGAAGTGAGGAGTAGGAGAGAAGTGAGGAGAGGGAGGATGAGAGGAAGAGGAAGAGGGTGGAGGAGGAAAAGGGAGGAGGAGGATGGAAAGAAGGAGGAGGTAGAGGGAGGAGGGGGAGGGGAAGAG